>PVLD010008603.1:0-82790 GCA_004027595.1 Dinomys branickii
GGAGAATGTCCCTTAAGCTGTCTGCTGAGATTTCCGCTTCTACTCCCTACCCCAAGACCTGGCCGGGGCGAATAAACAGCTTGCCACCCCAGGATTCTTGCAGATAGGCCACTCAGGTGTTCCTCCCTGGGTGGAGCTCCTTCCCCCCTCACAAAACCCGTTGGGGCGCCTAAGTAGGTCTTCCCACCCGGGAGATCCCCAAGTCCTTGAAGCTGCTTTGATGTCTCTCGCTGGGCTGAGCTTCTTCCCGATTCAGGAAAAACAGGTTAGAGCGCGCACTTAACTCACCCTGTTATCATGCAGACAGGAGTGCCGTTCAGATGTTTTTCCCTGGATGGAGATTTTCCCCGACTCAGAAATCCCGCCGGCCGGTCGCTGTTGCTCCAGTTTGTGCAGTGCTGGCTGCGGGGGTGGGGTTCTGAGCGGGATCCCAGAGCGCTGCCCGGTTTGGCACAGTTTGTCCCAGTAGCGCTGGCGGGTTCAGGAGCTGAAGCCGTTCTTCCCTCCGCACTTGCTCTCTCGGCTGGTCGTCTTCTTCCCGGAAGTCCTTATTTCTGTTTTCATATTGCTATATTTCATTGTTTGGGTGGTAATCCTCTGGGAGGTTCTCTCTCTGCTGCCTACCTGGTCGTCATCTTCCCGAAAGTCCCAGCAAATTACTTTTAAAAGTGGGTGGCTATTTACATATATTGTGCATGAAAGCTTCAAGGGATTTCTGTTAATTCAGAGCATGAAAGCAGGTCATGAAATGAAAAGTAGCCCTATACTTGGAAGCTAAGAAAATTAGAATCTAATTTTGTTTTTTCTATTTAAGAGCCAGTTATTTTGGAGGAACTAGTAAATATATTTGTACTTTTTTTTTTAGCTAAAATAGATAGGGCTAGACAGTGGATTTTTCAATTCTTGAGCCCCTTCCCACATAAGTATTGTCACCTATGCTGTATTTAAATGATGTCCATGATTATCATCTTTGAGTGCTGGTTTTCAAGTACCAGAGCATATCATATTCATCCTCAAATAGATTTTCATAATGAATTAATAGTGTTTGGATGTTATAGACTAGCACCAAGGAAATCAACTGTAACAAAAAAAAATAAGGCTGTTTATAATTTTCAAACCTAACTTTTGCTTTAATAGTTCACAGAACCTCTTAGCCCTTATTGACAACATATTAAAATTCACTCAATACTTCCTTTAAAATTGCAGTGTGCCTTTCTACAGGCCAGCCTTGTCAGGAGCAGGATTGTGCCAGGAAACCATCATTCAAAGACCACTTCTAATCTGCTGTGCCCAGGGGTCCATCTATGCACTCCAGATGAGGAGAATGAAACACATGCTTTGCAGGCGTCACGGAAGCTATTTGATTTTTGCGAAAGGTACCTTGATATTAACTCTTCATTCCCCAAACTGGATATGTTCAAACTCCTTATCATTGCCTCTCTATGTGCTCATAGAATTTACTTCGCTGTCTTCTCTACTGCACACCATTAGAATGAATAGCTAAGAGATTCCATTAGCCCATAAAGAAATAATTTGTTCTTCAGAGATATTCCTTGAGTATAGAAAATACAGTACTTATCAGAAGTCCAAGTAATGTGGATCATTTCTTGACTATTTCATGAGACTTAATGACAAAATATTTGCATTCCATGTTAGAACTGAATTAATCTTCTTAATTAATTCTATATGCTATTATTTGTGTACAACCAGCAATCTTTCTAAAAGTTGACAAAGATTTATTTAATGAGAGAAATAAACTGTCTTTAATGTTATCTTTGTTGTCATTGATGTTGGTAAGACTGTGGAACAAATTTTTTTTTAAATAAGAAAAAGAATAATTTAATTTGAATGTGGTAGTAGGTCTTTATATAAAATAATACTCAGCATGTAACTTGTTTTTAATTTTCTGTTCTAAATTGTAAAAGATGCTATTTTTAGAATGTTTCAGAGCATGAAAAAGGTGTGGCCTATATTTTATAGTTTATATGAGTTTTTTTTTTGAGTTTCTGACCACTGTAATGTATGGTATGTTTTACCCTTTGAATACAAAAACATGCTTTCAATCTTATTCCTTCTTCCCTCTCACACTCTTCATACAACTGTCCTTAAAGAAGCTAACAGGAGCCAGCAAAAGATACCTTCATGAATATACATATTTTCTTCCAGAGACTTACTGTGTTATCCGTCATAATGCAGGTTCTAGATACTTGTTAAGCCAGATACACTGAATTCTGTTCAACCGTAACTCACTGCTATGCCCTCTGTCAAAAGAAAGCCTAATGACAGCCACCGACAACCTTATATTGAAAATACAACCTTGAAGATCATATGAAATATCATTTAAAACTATCTGAAAAGAAGCATACAGCATAAGAAAAATGGAGCAGACATAAACACCTATAATGGTTATGGGAAATAACCCAACTAATATAAAAACCATTAATGCAATTTAGAAAAAGACTCATTCTTACATTCGAAATGTTAATGAGTACTTATCTATATTAGTGGTAATTTGGTTTTTGATTATGCTATAAATACTTGTTTTTATACACTAGAATTAACCAGAATTAATTCTGGACAATGCAATTATAAGCCAAATGACTTGGTTCATTTCAAATTTTAAAAAAAGTCTTCCTTTTAGTCAAGCATTATTTCTTTAAGTAGTAGCAGATTTCTAAGATTAAATATTAGCCAGAAATTTTCTAACCTATATGAAGTTACTGGCAAAACATGTGCACATACATATACATACACACAACCACATATAGTATGAATTAATGTACATTATGCCTCAGTTACTTAAGGATTAGACTTCACTTTTTTATCACTAGAGATTTTCTTAAGAGGAGATATATATATATATGAAAATTAAGGTCAGAAAGAATCAATGCCCAAAGTTTTTTCCTTTACTTCCTTAGAGCTCTTGCTCGTAATAGAGGCTATTTGTGCTTGGAATATCAATTGAAATATTGGCTAAGAGATTGCTTCTAAATGTTTTTCTAAAATTAATACCATCTTTCTAGTTTTTCAAGAACTTAGTTTATGTTTTGGTGAATTTCAATATATTAGAAATTACTTGATTTTTAAAGTTTTTAATAGTACTAATTTAAAACACAAATATTTTTATTTTTTATTAATATTTAATAGGAGTATTTTTATAATAAATTATTTTCCTGGCCTTAAGTTTCCCAAAGTACTTTCAGAATTTAGCACTTTCAAGGGAAAAAATGGTTAAGTGTATTAGGTTATTTCAACTACAAAACTGTATTGATAAAATTTTTTCTACTTGCTAGTGGGTAGTAATTGTTTTCAGTGCAACTGTAAGACACCATGTCAATTTTAAGATTTGTGTGTGTGTGTGTGTTTGTGTGTGTGTCTTCAGAAAATTTACTTATACATACTGAAAGCATCATAATGTATTAGACCAAGGAGAAATCCTTCTTCTGGCGTTGAAGCCATAATGATCAAGCGTAGTTGTTCTTGTTTCTTAGATCTAGTTGCTATTCCTGACTTTGAGCATAGTGTCATGGAAAATTGTGGGTCTTATTACATGTAGAGAGACATCATTACTATATGATCCTAAGACCTCTTCTGCTTCTGCTAAGTAGTGGTCACCAGAGTCATAGCCCAAAAACTAGCACACCAGGTACTGGGTACTCATTTTACTCTCTTTTATCATTTATGATGTCTAAAAGAGCATCACACAGAACACCACCCATATTCCTGAAATAACATAAAATCATAACATTTTAGCTCTAATGAGAAACTTGGGAATTATCAGATACAACATAATATGTCAAGTAACAGATGATTCAGTTTCTAAACTCTAGGACTCATGCTGGAGTTTTATTGCAAGAGAAATGGCTGCCAAGTTTGTCTTCTAAAATTCTTCAAAGCAGAGCCTTCCAGTGGCTTTTGGAAAAGAAGGATAGCAACTATGCAGATGAATAGAGGACAGAATTGGAAATTTTATAAGTAAAGGTTTCTATTAAAAGTATTTCTCCTTATACCTTCCTAGTGCCCTGGCATTGCCTCCCAGCACAAAGTCAGCCTCCCTTGGTTGGATCCTGTGATTATGTGGCCCTAATGAAATATTTTAAGTAAGTTACTTGTGAACTGAGGACCTTGGCCACTTCATCAAGTTCTCTGAAGTTCAGTGTCTTCATCTAGAAGAAATAGTTACTGATACTTCCTGCTCCAGAAGACTGTTGTGAAGATTATAGACAAGGATAATTTCTGCCCCGTCTCATTGTCAATGACGTAAGTGGCAGCTATGAATAATGACCTAATGTCCATTGCTTCTCCTCCTTCATTTCTTGAAGAACAAGGGATCCAAGAACCATATATCAGTGCTATGTTATGCTCAAAAGTGAAACTGTAAAACTGAGTCTATGGGACTGGGCACATAACTCAGTGATAGGCTACTTGCTGACCCAGATTCTATCTCCAGTGCTGCAATAACAAACAACAACAAAAACCAAAATCAGAGGTTATTTCCACTCTGCTTCATTTCTGAAAACTCTGAGTAATGCAGTAAATTATTAATGGCACTGGAAATACTCTTTCACCACACGAACACATATTATTTCATTGCAGAAGTTGGCAGAATCCCTTTTTAAATTTTGAAGAATTTTATCCTTGACCATCACCATAATAATATGTTGGGTTGTTGTCTTTGTAAGGAGCTAAGTACTAAATTACACAGGGGTCCATGCTCAGCACTATGTTTTGAGAACATAGGGACAGCTTCCTCTGGTAAGAACCTCCCCACTGGCCCATTTTAGGTGTTTCGATGATTAGTTACTTGGAGCTCTAAAGTACTTAAGTGAGTCTTGGGATTTCTAATCTTTCTGTTCAATGTTTTTAGGGAAATGGTCTGAGAGCTCTACCTCCGAGGCTCCCTCTGGGACTTCCTTTAATAGCTTTTCTTTCATGGAGATGCAGTCTAGGGCTAGAGCAGCAGGTAGCATTGGAATTTTTGCCTGGACTCTGTTGTCTCCCATTGACGTCCCTATATCCATTTTACTCCTGTATATATGATGCTTGCAAGGATTCCCCAGTGTCAACTGAGTCCCAAGCAGAGAATTCGAGGCCTCTATGACCCACTTCCTTTCCATCTCTTCAGCGTCACCTCTTATCTGTACCCTAAGCTTTAGCATCCTAGACTCTCTGCCATTCCCTAAACACTGAACATGCCCTTTGCTTCTGCTACTTGCTGCGTTAGGCCACTTGCAAAGCTCAGGAAATAAATTGTTTTCTGACTGACCTAGACACTCCTCCAAAAAAACTGGTTCTTTCTTCCTAGAATCCTTTGCCTCTGGCAGAGGCATTGATCTTAGCACATTCGCTCATGTTCACATTCACTTAGCTGCATTTGTCTACTGGTTGACCTGCATCACCTGTACTGAGACAGTGGCTATTTTGCATGCATCTTTGTATTTCTAACATATGGCATGGTATCAGGAACATAGTAGGTCCTAAATACAGTAGATATTTATTGAGTGAGTGAACAAACTATGTTCAGTGGTGAAGTAACCAGAATGAGTTCAGTCTGTGCTTCTCATATTCATCATTTTTCAAACTTCCTGTCCTTCCCACAGAAGAGCCCTTAGGAAGGTTGGTGGCCACTCACAGAATGGTCTGAGTGTGGTTACAAAAGGAGTAATGCTTACACTGCTTCTAGAAGCTGCGGACATAGACCTTTCTATCTGTCAATATAATATAGCATTTCTGAATCTGAGAGTCTTACTAAGTTTCTGATTGTTCTGGATATTTCAGTTCTAAGTACATATACTAGATGCACAACATTGTACTTTTAGCTAAATAAATAAATAAAATAGTGTGTTTAAGAAGAGTAATATTTAAAATGTGTAATACAAATTGAATATAGGTCAGGTATACCTTTGTTTAGATTATCTTTATGAATTCTTTTTGTTTTATGTGTATACATATTAAAACTTAGAACTTTATTCTTTTGGGTGGCCAAATTAAACTCTAGGAGTAACTCAGGTTCAGAACTGGTCAGTAATTTTATATAACAATTTGAGAGGCCTAAACGAACTTTTATGATTCTCTTAAGTACCTAATACTTTATATAAAAACTAACAGCACCAAGGACATTGGGACTTGTTTTTCTCCTTAGTCATCACAAATTAAAGACAAAGTGAGATTATTCTCATCATGCTAAAAGAAAAGAATGCTTCTCCCTTAATACCATATCTAATAATAGGAGATTTTGGGTGGATAGAACAAGACATAGAGTGTTAGAGGCAGTAAGACACAAAACAAGGGAAATAGAAACATGCAAAAATGTGGTAATGAGATAAAAAAGACAAAGAAACCAGCAGAAAGAAAATATACAGAGAAGAAAGGGCAGCAAAGCTAGAGGAAAGGGCCTCACTAATAATAATTTTCAAAAACATAGCAACCCTGTTTTTTTTTTTGCTACAGTTAAAAATATTTTTACAATTTTGTTTAACCTTTACTAACACTGAGATTTGTCTCCTAGTGGTTTGGCAACCTGGTTACGATGGACTGATGGAACGATACTTGGCTTAGTGAGGGTTTTGCAAACTAATGGAACTTATGTCTCTTAGTGTAACACAGCCAGAGCTGCAAATTTTAAGTGCACAATCGTGTGTGTGTCATGCCACATACCCTAAAGAATCATAGATTTATAATTAAACTTTGGAGTGAATATTAAAGGGAAAGTTTGGTGCATTTATGAACGTGTGCTCTTTTGGTATATGAGACAGATTTCAGAATTGGATGAGATGATGAATGTTTTAGGAAACCATCCATATAATCTCTCACCTGAAAGTTTCTGGGCAGAGAGCAAACTATTACAGTATACAACTGCATATGTGAGGCAAGGGGGAAATCGTCACTGTCATATATTTCACTTGGCAATCCTAAGGCTACTGGGTATTGTGAAGAGTTCTTGGCATGTGACCGCAATTGAAAATGACAGGGGACACATGCCTCTAAAATTTCCAAATGGCATGTTGGCTTTCCCAAAATACGTTAAGGAATTTCTTCAAGTATGTCTGATCACTTCTTAAATGTGCATATTGAGGTAGTTACTAATAGTCATTAGATCTGTTGAGTATACATTTAGCCCAGTATATACAGACAGACGGAGATTCAAAGTCAGGATCTTTTCATTACTTCCTATGTGCTGAAGCTATAGTTTAATTCCAAAGCCTCACACATCTTCATTTGTAAAATGCCCATGATGCATATCGCTCACAGAGGTGCTGGAAAGGTTGTGAGTGACAAGACCTGGCACACAGTAAATGTTCACTTTTTATTTTAGTTTCTATACTCAAGCACTTGGTACATGGTAAGTGCAAAAGGTAATCGTATTACCTTTCCCTTTATCTCTTTTCTGTTTGCTTTTCTTTCAGGGAGTCAAGTATTTCATCTCAGCAATGAGAGAAAAGTAACCAAGACAGTCATACATAAGTCATTTACATAGTAAGTCATATGTAAATTTGCAAGTCACAGGTTAGGGTAACAAGTTACAGGATGATTATGAATGTCAATGAAGAGTCATGTTGTCACTCAACATTTATTCTACCTGTGAGGTCCAGAGAAGGGGGCTCCTTTGAATTTTCCCTGGCACCATATCCCAATGGGATGCCACTATGGGATGACTACAAGGGTTTGCTGTTTGACCATCTTGTCTTTAGTTCCCTAGCTGTGGCTAAACCTACACTTATATCTTCCTTTCTCTCAAAATGTTTAATAACTTTTTAATTCTTACTCTATAACTGCTAATTTCCTGTGCCAGATTTTAAGGTTGAAGTTTACTCTTCACTTTATTTCATGCTCAATATGTTGCATGAAACTAAAATATAAAAAGAATTTTAAAAAATAAAGAAAATTTTTTTCTCACATCAAGAGAGATTCTGCTTCCTACATCTCTGTACCTTTGTTTCCAGGACCTTTGCTATTTTCCCACTTTTCTTTTCAACAATTCAGAAGCTTTCATCATTCAAGACCTGGCTGAGATTTTTGCCTCCTCCCTTGAACTTCTCAGTCCTCATTGGTTTGCCACTCTGCTGAAAGCATTTATGATCTGCTCTATGCAGTGAAAACTTTTTATTGATTTCTAGTGTTCCTGTAATAACAATAATTTGTTTAACATAAGAATATT
Organism: Dinomys branickii; assembly: GCA_004027595.1. Classification (NCBI taxonomy): domain Eukaryota; kingdom Metazoa; phylum Chordata; class Mammalia; order Rodentia; family Dinomyidae; genus Dinomys; species Dinomys branickii. The sequence continues at coordinate 8,159 of PVLD010008603.1, forward strand.
TTGTAATCTTTTTTATGATGCTATGGCTCCTGACATAACTGTTGCTCCTATAATAGTGATTAATAAAATTAATTATTGATTAAAGAATGCATAATCTATGTCTTTGGGTTTTATGTAGTATATTAGGAAAGACAAAGCAGAAAACACGCAGTCAACTCAGATAATTCTTTTTTTTTTTTGGCGGTACTGGGGATCAAACTCAGGACCCTGTGCTTGCTAGGCAGGCGCTTATTCCACTGAGCTATATTCCCAGCCCCTCAACTCAGATAATTCTAATAACTCATTTTTAAACTTTCTATGGTAAAGAAAATAATCTTTTATAGAACAATTGGACTGAGAGAACTCATTCCTACAAGGAGCAGAACCCAAGCCTGGGCAAGTCATTTTTTATAAGTACGTATGTCCTAGGGGCAGTAATCGTATGGCTTGGTATTTGCCTAACACTTCACAGCTTTAAAGCACTTTCATGCTTTGTCACATTTGAAAAGCCGGAAAAGCCCCTCATACTCACAATTTATGTGTTATATTGTGGTTAAAGAAACAAAATCCAATAATCAAAAATGATTAAAAATTACTCAACTCTTTTACTTGTTTTCTTTAAAAATTGTGAAATCGACTGAAATGCACAGTCCTTGGTAATATTTAGTAAAACTTCTTTAGTATTCATTTCCATCACACCTTGCCAGTGATCTAGAATTCTTTCTCTGTGATTTCTCTTAAGCTCATAGACACCAAGCCCCATGCATCTTTTCTTTTGTACCCCAACCCTCCTCCCTCCCTCTTGCCATGCATTGTGTGCATATATATGTGAGTGTGGCTATCAACCCAGTGTCTCCCCAACAAGGAAGAATCTGTCCTTTGTTGCATGCTGAGAGTGGAGGCAATCACAGGAAAAATCACAGGATTATAGTGGCCAACTTTGAATACTCCTGTGTTATTTTTTTCATGTAATTCTTACAAGCATCTTGAAAAATAGACATTCTTAGACCATTATTATAAATGAGAAAACTAATGATAAGGTAGAGATTTGGCCAAGGTCACCAAATCAGTAACAAAGTCTGTACTTAAAATTTCTCTTCTGACTCTAAGCCTAATATGTATTCTTTCAATTATGTCACAGCTACTTCCTAGTTATCAGAAAAGCCCCCCACCAACATTCTCCTCAAGTTTCTAGATTCTAACTGATCCATTCTGATGCCACCTAACATTGTGGTTTGAAAACAATACATTTCTGAAAATATCTTACTGTTATAGTTCATAAAGACAGTTTTAGTATTAGCAACTGGAATACTGGTAGGTTTGCTTGTTATTTTTCATAAGAGCTTTTAAAAGCACTTGAGAATCTTAGTGTATATTTCATTTTTATGAATATAATATAAATATAAATCTTAGTGTATATTTGCATTTCCCCTTAGAACATTAACCACTGGCTCTTCAGGGGTTAATTGCTAAGTTGGTAGTTTTCTTAGGTCTTGGTTTAATCCCATTCAGCTAAAAAATTATTGCACACCCACTGCACAGTTCTGTGATTGCCACGGTGGGATGCATGGGTAAGTACAGGTGTTCCTCCCAGTGTCAAGGAACTTGCAATATAATGGGAGAAAGTTCATGAGAGGTAGAGTTGACTAAATGCTAAATACAGTCATGATTAACATGGACAGTTACAAAAATAAAACATTGTATGAGAGAGAAGAAAAAATCAGGGAAAAATTCAGCAAATAGATTCTTCTTTAGAACAGTTATTAACCCTATTGAACTTTTTAGGAAATTTTATAAATACACATACACACATGTGTAAAGTACAGAGTACAGTCACACTTTTTGTGCATTGCTCTCCCATGTTCACTGCATAGATGCCTTTTTCATGTTCAACGTTGTGTCTAGACAAATTATTTTTTCACATAGCTGTACTACCAGATGTCTACATTCATATTTAATATGCACATTCATCCAACAATTAATCTTGTTTTGCAGAGTTTTTTAGAAGGTGATTTTACATCTGGTGGAGTTTGTTATTCTGATTTCAAAATGACCAGTAACACAGTAAGTATAAAGAAAGTGAGAGAGAAGGATCTGATGTGTTGCCTGACCTGGAATGAGGGTGCCATGCTGAGCAGGCCTTTAAATAGCTTCAGAGGGAAACAGATGCCACAATTTTCCCGTAACACAGCTTAATGAAGGAGAAATACTCAGGCCATTTAGGGTTTGGTGCTGTTATGACTATATTTTTGTTGTCCTAATTCAGCTTTCCCACAACCCCACTGCCAGCTAAAAATATCTCAGCTCAAAAATTCTTTTGAGTGGTTATGACTGCATTGGCCTCCCCTATGCTCTAAAAAATGCCCAAACAAGTATGTCTTAGGTTTGGAAATAGAGTATCTGTCTGGCTTTCTTGAGATCAGAAGTTTTTTCCTTACCTTGGAATATTACAAAAGCACTCTAGGAAAGAGAAAAAATCATCATGGGAGATTAAAAAAAAGCTAACTTTTTGTCTTAGTTACTTTTCTTGTTGAGACAAAATACTCAACGTCCAAAATTAAAGAAGGAAAAGTTTATTTAGGTCGCAGTTGGTAAAGGTTTCAATTCATAGTTGGCTGGCTCCAAGGCGGGGTGGCACAGCAGAGAGCCGTCACAGAGAAACAGGACAGCAGGCAGCAAGACAGCAAGAAACAAGCACCAAGTGACGACCTCTATCTCTTATATCTATCCAGGCTACCCATCATTAGGGCAGGTGGCACTCACATCCTTGATCCTAGCATCACATTTTTGATCCCACCATCACACATTTTAGATCCAGCCACCTCTGAAAAGTCCTGCCTATGACTGTATGAGGCTTTGGGGTACATCTAGAGAAGCCATAACCCTTTTTTTAAAAAAATGAATCACGGTAATATCCTAAGTTACAGTTTCTAAGGAAAAAAATGAACATCATCTGGTGACCAGAAGTCTGTACTAGAGGCAGAATACTAGTTATTTTGCTCATTCAGTATAGCTCTATTTATATAAAATTGTTCTGTTGAGGCATGTAAGGGTCTCCTAAAGACAGACATTTCCTTCATAAGCAAATACCTGGATTCTAGCCTAGACTTCATCATTATTAGGACAGGAAGATTTTAGTTTTTGATCTTTCACAGAGGAACAGAAGAGATGTTACAGTCTCAATCCCTTCTTTGTTGGCTTTTCCATGTTAATCCTGGAAACTCCCTAGTACATACCCAAGTTTGCAGACAGCAGCCCTGGGGTAGTCTACTTAAACCCAGCTACCTGGACTGGCTGCCCTGAGATAGCTACAACTTGAGTCTGTCAATGGGCTGTCTCTTCAAGCACTGTTTCTGGAATCCAGTGACATATAAACTTCCAGTCTCTTGAGTTACCAAAGCGACTTTGCAGTGCAGCTCACCTTTCTGGAGAAAGAGGCAGAGGTCAAAGAGATAATGACCACGTGGACCTGCCAAAATGGAATTGCTGTGGTAGTGGTTAAACAAGATGGTTATTTGCCCAGACTAACAAGAGTGCTTCCTGTTGAGGGTGTTCAAAGAAGACCCTGAATAGAGGTTCCTGCAGGAGAAGTGGCTGCTTTTCATCTTTTGGTCTAGGGTACTTAAGCTCAGTTTATTCATTATTGCATTAGTTGCTTTCAGCTCCTCTGGCAGTGCCACAGGAAGCCATTTCTATGTAGGAATCAGAGGCCTTGGTGGAGCCTTGATAACAGAATTAAAGAGCTTCAAGTGGTCCAGGTAGCTTTGTTCAGCAGTCTTATTCTTGGAAATTCCATGTTGCTTCCAGAGCTTCTTCTGTTCTGATACAGAGACTGATTGGTTACAAGTGTGTTATACTGATGTCTGGACCTCAGTAAGTTGAGTGACAAGCTTACACTTACTAAGTATGACAGCTATGCTTCTTACCACTGGAGAAAGACATCCCCCTTTCGATAAACTAGAGGCTAAGACCTCCTTTTGCTTTTGCTCCTCAGTAATAGACTACAAACATAATGTCTGAAAAGATGTAACACTCTTGATAATAATGAAGCAAACCCAATTAGCCATGCTATTCCCTTCTTCAACAGCCTATCCTAAGAAATCTTGTTAGAAGCGTTACTGAAATCCAGAAACACCACACTGTCTGCATTTTTCTGACCTATTAGCCCTATTAGCAAGATGAATGATGTTAATTTAAAATGAAATAAACTAAGTGGACCTGTGTGGCTTTTATGATTATTGTTTTTTTAAAGGACCAAGCTAGCCAGAATTCTAGAAATTTTAGAATTTCAGACTAAAACCTAAATTGAAGTCTTTAACACATAAATACATTTGTTATTCTTCTGATTTCATCATTTTTATATTTTAACCCCATGACAATTCATGTGTTACTTCTCTACCTACACATCCTTCCTTTTTTCTGTACGCTCTGAAATCTGAACCTCAGAGTTTAGACAGTTTGTAACTCATTCACACAGTCAAGGAAATTTAGTGGTGAGAAGGCAGGAGTCACAATCTTGTAACTTACCAACACACCATAGAGTTCACAACTGTGAATGACCCAGGATAACAAATATCTACTATAATAATCTGCATTTTTTTCTCTACCTGGAATAGTATTTAAGCAACCCTTATATACATGAAATGGTTATCTTCTGCTTTGTGATTATCAGAATTAATCTCTGTCTTTCTCTCCTCCCCTAGATATGCTTATATGAAAAAATCCCTTTCCTTCAAGAGCCAATACCCATCCACAAATCATAATTCAGTGCCTGAATCATATCTTTGTGTCCATTTTTACCTTACCACATAAAGATTTTAGGTTTGCTTGTTTTTTATATTCCATGCGTTCACATATAGATGATTTTGACCCTTTTACTAGATAGAATCACTATGCGTTGTTTCTTTTCATGTGTTACAGTTTTCTAAGGACTGATGGACACTTCCTATACTACCTTTTCTGTTTTACATTTGTAGGTATTATCAAGTGCATAATTTTATATGCAAGATTACTATAGCTGATTTTCCATGCAGGATTACTAAGCTGTTTTGATTTAATAAAGGAAAGGAATTCTAGAAGCTGCTAGACAGAAAAAAAGTCAATTTCTATTCAATATGATGGTATGACCATTGAAACCTGAGGCTTGTCATCCAGTCCATTCTGTTTTTCTGCTCACCAAACTCTAGCTCTCCTGTATTGGCTAAACACTTAAGTAGTGACTACGTATTTACAGCTTTTCACAGCTAAGAGTGAGATTCTGTTGAACAAGAGGAGAGATGATAGCTCATATTGGCATGAGTTCTTTAATTCTTAAGCATTTTCCTAAAATTTTGGTTCAGTTATTGGAATCGACATCATGATGTCAGAGTTTTTGGAAAATGTAAAAGGAAGACTGAATGTTTTGCTTCCTATAAAAAGTAGAACTTGTTATGGTGTGAGGTAGGGATAGCAAATGACACGGGAATTTGTGGCACAAAGAGAATATGTCTATATTGCTGCTCTCTCAGAGTCACACGAAAGAAGTGTCTACAAAATGCTAAAAAATGTGCTAGTTATTCATGTATAAGGCACTGCCTTTGTGAACAGCAGCTGCTTAGGTGTCATTTATATCCTGTGAAACCTAATTATGTGAAATCTAAAACAGATAATCATTTACTCTGTGACCTTTCTGCTTTCTAATGTAGGTTTCTGTGGCATAGCCCATTAACTTATGCCACCCTCAGACGAAATCCGCAGATACATTCTAAAATCAAAGACAGGCAGTGACTTAGCTAAAACAGTGACTCACTGTGGAAATGAAATATGCTTTAAGCTATTTGGGGGAAAGATACTATAAACAAATCTAATAATAAAAGAAATGTATTATTTATTAAAATACCCCTTAGCTAAAACGCTTCAATTTTTATTCAGTGGAAAGCTCTGAATGAAACATTAGAGTTAAGTTTGTATTTACATTAAGAAATGGTGGAATTCTGTCTCATAAACTTTAATATCTACTATTTCATTTTTATGGATTATGCATGAAGCAACAATGTTTAGTGTGGAAGAAGCATTCACTTTGGAATGGATTGGTCTTGGGTACAAATGCTCATTTTGTCACCTATTAGACATATGGCTTTCAGAAAGTTTCTTAACTCCTCCCAAGCTTCAATTTTCCCATCTTAGTTTCAATGAGAACTAGGCCTTACAAAGTTGTTGAAAGAGTATTATAATGCAATTTTACTACCTAATATAATATATGTCACATTAAATATATATATTGCAGTTTGAATTTCGTCTCTCAGTATTATAATTTGAGAATTTTTCCATGATAACATCATGGTCAACCCAAGTCCTTATTTCACCATAATAAGAACTGGACAAATGCATCACATATTTATGATTACATACCTATTTTGATGACCAGTAACAAAACCAATATATTAAACCAAATTTGAGTATGACCAACATCTGACTCATTAATCCCTTACATGTCTCTTAGACTTACATGGACTACTTTTGAGGGCAAATTTAGTAGTCTTATTCCTATAAATCAATTTATCAATTTAATAAAACCACATCTTTATTTTCTTGTTGCTGAAACAAAATACCCAACATCAAATGTTAAAGGGGAAAAGGTTTATTTTGGCTTACAGTTTGAAGTTTCAGTCCATGGTCAGCTGGCTCCAGTGAGAGCGGCAGGACAAAGGGGAATTGCAGAAGAGAAATAGTACATGATACGCCAGGCAGTAAGCAGCAAGCAGCAAGCAGCAAGCCTTCCTTCTATTCTCCTTGTAGTCAATCCAGGCTCCGAGCCGATTGATTGATGCTAGTCATATCCATAAGGGTGGGGCTTCCCATTATTCACATCCAGAACAGTGCTAAACCAATTGGTGGGCTAATCCAATGATTGCATCTGTATTAATCTGCATATTAATCTATATTCACAAATTCTTAATCCACATTCAGACACCCTAGATCCAGCCACCTCCAGACGGCTCCACCTCTGAAGAATGTACGAGGCCTTGAGGGGACATCTCTAGCTATAAGCCAGAACCACCATCTTCCCCCAAAGAAAGGATTCAATAGACTATGAAAATGAATATCATTATTCTCTTCCAAAACTTGGTCTTCCCACTCACTTATTAATACTACTGAAACTAACGGTTTTGGAGAATTTACTGATATGTATGTTAATAATGGAATGCCTGTGCCTATTTTCTTCTCTTAGATACTCTGAAGTTACCTCAAAAGACCAACTGGGTGAAATTCAGTGTGGACTCAAATGGCTAATATCTATAAGAGTCATGGATGGGACCAACTGATTACACCGTTGAACTGTAACCACACACTTCCAGCTGGTTAGGAATGCACAAATTCATCCGATTGCACAGAAAATAACAGTTCCTTAACTAGATATGCAAGATTTGGGCATCGAATGTTCGATGTTGATCATTCATACGATGTGGATCTCAGTAGAAATCACACACTGACCACTAGGCCAAAGCCACCCTTATATTAGCCACCACTACTATGGAGCAACATAGTGTGTATAAATTTAATCCAACATTTTTAAATATGGAGAATTTTATATAAAAATTATGACTTCTGGAATATGGTTTAAAAATGAAATTTGGAAACTCTGGGCCTTAATTCCCACAAGACGACCACAGAGATGTGTGGAGTGGGCTGACCCCCACTCGGGCCAGTCCTGTGGTCTCCGATGCACCAAAGTCCTGATTGGCACAGTGGCCCATTTCACTTAAGGTGGACCTTGGCATCATTTGAAATTTTGACCTCAAATTTCAAATCTGTTTATTCTAGTAGCGGTTGCACCAAATACTGTGTAACCTCTTAAATAAAAAGTATAAATACAGTATTAACTGTAAAATGAGTTGTTTTCTAGGGCACAATCCTTTCATTACTTATAGCATAAAAATCAGAGTGCGATTGGTAGGGGAATAAAGTAAGAATTAATGTTCCTGAAAAGGTAGAACGCTCTCATTTCTTTTCAATTTATCATTAATAGAATAATGGGGAGAATAAATCAGGTTACAAGATTGCCAGTGGGGGTAAATTGAAGATCGAGGAGTGCTGTACATTATGAACTGTTCCTATTCTGAAATTTAGTGTAACGTACTTGCTTTATTCAGTGTGACTTATTATTTCCTTTCAGATGCTTATGTAGGTCAAATGGAGTGAACATAAGCACAAGGCATCTCTCCTGTGAAGCTCCTCAGTACAAGAAAATTCCCCAACTAGAAAACAGAGAAGAGTGAGACTTAACCCTCATCCCTGCAGGTCTCAGGGAGATGTGCTGGTAGCATACACTGGATGGTAACGTTAGGAAAGATATCACCTTACAAAGACCAGATGCCTGATGCGCTGGCTTAGTAGAAGGTTTTGCTAGTTGAAGGAGGTTTGTCTACTCACAGCAGCTCTGAGCAAATTGCTGAGAAAATGGATTAAACATTAAAGACTAGGAAAAGTAAAAATTATTGGCAGTTCATCGCATGAATCTCAGTCTTTGCAGTAGTGAGAAATTCCTTTGTGCTGTGTCTAGCCTAAAAATTTATAGGCAGTCTAAAATTAGAAAGAACCCTGCAGTTACTGATTTATCAGTGGAAAAACAATAATCTGTCCTTCACTAGGTAGACAGACTAATGAAGACTGCAAGTTTTGGATTAAAAGAGAAAACTCTAAGTACTATCTATCTTTTCTCTTATCAATTGTCTGAGCTTAGCCAAGTTTTTTTAACCAACTGGGTTAGCTCCAAATTAAATTTTTTAGTCTTTACAATTCTGTAATAAGAATGCCTAACACACAGGAATTTATATTTGGCTGTTTTGAGTTTGCATTAGATAACATAACACCGGTACAAGAAATGTCAGCGGCCAGTCTTGTTAGTATTATCTGATATCAGTTCAAAACATCATGTATTGACTAGAAAGACAACACAGAAAAATATGCTTCCAATAACGTGACGTTGGAAAAAGCAGAATGTAAGTTTGTATGTTATTATGTTTTCTACTACATAGAAAAAATATAGGTGGATGGGGAAAAATGCAAAGGAATTATTTCAAAATGCTATTAATGAATGTTTATGGTAGTGAAATAATATATCATTTTCCCTTCTCTAATTTCTAGTTATTTTGAGATTTCTTTAATATTACTTTTATAATAAACGTACAATCATCCTGCACTTAGGATGCCTCTCGGATAAAAAACTGCAGATACTCAAGTCTCTTACTTAAGTGTTATAATATTAATGCATAACTTACATTCTCCTGTGTACTTTAGACTTTTTCTAGATTCTTTGTAATACCTAATGAATGTAAAAAGTTCTATAAAATTGTTAGGAATAATAACCAAAGGGGAAAAAGTCTGTATACGTCGGTATGGACACTATTTTTCTGAATATTTTGAATCCATGGTTGATTGCTTTTATGGATGTAGAGCCCACAGCCATGAAGGGCCAACTATAATTCCATGAAGAAATCATTTAAAACTCTCATACTAAATCTTACCTATTTTAGTTGATATTACTCACTCTTAGTATTATAGACCTCTTCCCTCTTTGTTTTCTAAAAATATCAATTTAAGAGTTAAAGGAAGTAATTAGTGTCATATTTAATTGGAAATAAAATTTGATCCAGGAACGGATATTTATCTGAATTAGACTGTTAGTCTTTTTTAATAGGTCTTGCCTGAATTGAGTGAAAATGAGTCTCATCAGTATTATTAAAATTTTTTAATGTAGGCAAATATAAAAGTGAAGATATCTAAAAATGGCAACAAGTTTGCTCAGAATTCAAACTAGGCTCAAAACAAAATAATCACTATATAAAGTAGTTGCTAACATTCCAAACATTACATTATGACCCCATAATATAATTCTTATTACTAATGCTAAGCTGCTTCCTATCTTATGACACATACACATGTGGGAAGGAGCAGTGACATTTTGTGGATTCATTATTTTAAAAAAGTACAGCAGACAATAGATTCGTAGAGCATATAGGCCAGGCCTCTCTCTTCAGATGAAAATTTTGGAACACTTTCTATAAGTATGTTTTACATCAGTGTGCCATTGTGACTGAGAAGAAACGGCACAACAGAACTTGGTTCTTTTATTTCTTTCTAGCTTCAGTTCCTCCTATTTAGATAAGAATTTTAAAATTTTAAAACTCAAAGGAGACAGGGCCTTATGTTAATGAATAATACAGCTGTGATATCCTTCATTTTGGAGTCTGTTTCCCTATCACATGGTTATGCACAGTCTGGGAATCGCATGCTCAGAACAGTGGCTTATACACATTACATGGACCAAATCCTCTCAGAGATACAGGTGAAAACCCCTTTACAAGAAGAAGGATGCGACAGTTTATTCTCTCTCCACTACAGTTTGGTACTCAAAATGCTGTTCTGTTGTTTGTTCTCATTAAAAGAAAATGGGAAGAAAGTATACACCTTTAGAACTTAAGTAAGATGGAAATACTTTTTTTGTCTTAGAATGATCACTACTTTCTTTGTTGTTAGGGTTGAACGTTAACTGAACAAGATCTGCTTTGCCACTGCAAATTACTGAATGAGCTCTGCAATAGAGAAAGTTGATTCAAGGGGTGCCCATGAATGGAGGTGGGGACCTCATGTCTCACATTTGGTTCCCTGAGGAACAGAGCTTGGGTGCTGTCTTGGTTACTTTTCTCTCGTTGCTGAGACAAGATATCCAACACCCAAAATGAAGAAAGGAAAGGTTTATTTAGCTTACAGTTCATGGAGGTTTCAGTCCATACTTGGCTGGTTCTGAGGCAGAGTGGCACATGGCAGAGGGAAAACTGTTCAGGGCAGCAGAGCACAGCAGAAACAACCAGCAAAAGGGAGGAATGGCCACAGGAATGAAGCAGGCAGCCTCTTTTTCTCCCTTACTTATACAAACTATTCCCCCTAGGGTATAGCTCTCACACCCATAATCCCAGCAAACTATCTGCCCTAGGGCAGGTATAGCTCTCACACCCATAGTCCCAGCGTTGGATCATGGATCAGTCATAAACTCTAAAAGCCACCAAATAACTGCATGAGGATTTGGGGGGACATACAGACACAAACCATAACAGATGCTGATGGGATAAAAGAGCTGACAGAGTGCAGTTTGGTGAATACTGATTGGAAGCCAACAGCGCACAATCAGTCATCATGGGTCTTCATGAGACACACGTTCAGAAAACTCAGAAAACGGCAGCGTTAGCATGATCTAAGGGCGGAGCTTCCAGTCTCCTGACCACAAAAGGAGAGTTTATGCAGATTTTCCCTTGGTGTCACAAGAACAAATACTAAAAAAGAAAAAGAGGTGGCACCTGTCTTCAAAGTTCTAAAATCTGATGAGAGCAAACAAGTCAAACTCACAAATGCAGCGATTACAGAATGACATAATACATAAAAATCTGTTAGTAGTTGGCACCAAGCACTATTATTTGCTACTATTTATTTCACTTCCCCTTTGCTTGATGCTAGCTGTTTTTCTGAGTGCTTTTATATTAATTCATGTCATCCTCATGACAAGCTTATGAGGATGATCACTATTGTGGATCCTCGCTGCATAGTGATGGTATTTGTAGCCCAAAGAGGCTAATAATTTGTCTAAGATCACACAGCTAGTTAGTGGCAGAGCCAGGACTTAAACCGAACAATCTGGGTATGATGACGACTTCTGTTATTGCTCTATTTTGTATTTGTTTTAATATTAACAATATTATGAATTTAAAATATGCACAAGCACCACATACTTGTTTTATACCTCAGTGCAGGGAGGTTGGCCCTGAACAGAGCCTCCACCTGACTCAGGAACGCCAGCACAAAGCAAGCAGTCCTGTACTTCAAAAGTCTGAGATACGTAGAATTATTCTACCTACCACATGATGGACAGAAGGAATATTTCAGATATTCCTTATTCTCATTAAAAGAAAATGGAAAGAAGGCAAACTCTGAAAAACCTCAAGTTTTGTATCATTTTCAGAAAATGTAGCTGGATGTGGTGGTGCACACTTATGAGCTCAGCACTTGGGAGGCTGAGGCAGAATGATCTTCCTGAGTTCAAGGGCAGCCTGAGCTACATAAGTGAGTTCAAGGCCAGCCTCACTACACTGTGAGGTCGTCTAAACAAACAAATGAACAAACAGAAAATGTATTAATTAAATACACAATATCTGGAGGATCCATAAGAGTCTGTGTGTTTTATGTGAATTCCTCGGAGTTAAATATGAAGACGCTAAAGACATTGGCTCATAGCGCCGCCAACTCCTACTCTTAATGACTGCTGTCCCTCTTTCTTTATCATAGTCAATCTTCAGAATTAAGCACCAGGATCACAAGCAGAGTGGTTTCCACTCATGGTGATTTTATCTTGTATCAACCCACAGTACCCTCTCAGGTAGAAACTTACACCTCACAGAAACTCTGTTAAGTGCAGCAGGTGGGAGCCAGATAAAGATAAGTACGATGCAAAGAGAAATAGTTTTGTGTTTCCAGAAAGATTGGCGCAGAAAGTTGAGTTGAGCCTTTTAGATACAGAGGAGCTGTGCTCAGAACTAAGTTAGTCCCTAAACCACCCTCTGTTTTCTGCAGAATCACCTTCTCTGGCGTTTCGAACCAGTGACTAACACACAAGGCTGGAGTGACGAGGCCTCAGCCTGGGACAAGGGGTTTCGCACAGCCGTCTGGAAGCTGCCTGTGTGACCCGAGCCGCGCTCTTCGCACTCCGAAGGCTGCTGAGCTCCTCTCGGTGGATAGAAACCAGCAGAAAATTAAAGTAGATCTAGACTTTTCTCCCTTACTCTTTGTCCTTCTCACTTTGATGCAAAAGTCTTTGATCAAGCAAGACATTAGATCTAAAACCTCTTAGTAAGGATGGAAAGAAAAAAACGTGATGGGAATTATGCACTCTGTTTCATGTTCCCACCTAGAAAGTGCTCAGCAGATTGTATGGAAGGCAGGTTTAGGTGCCTGCAGAGAGAGGTAATAAACATTTGTGTGGTAACAGAAAGGTAGGCAGGAAGCACCACCACAGAGAGCCTGGTCTCCAAATGGGACGCCTCTCAAGCATGAAAAGATGTCAGAGGAAACAATGTGCAATTTATTTACGATTAAACGCCAGACATATTTTATTGGAACTCATAAAAAAGCAGGGGTGCCTTTTAAGAAATGTGTTTGTTTCTACACTGGCCAATGTCAAATGCTATGCCTTGGCCCTGAGCTTTATCTCTGATGGGAAACTGATGATTTTGATCACCTGAATGATGGCTATGGTGGCAAAACTGATTCTGGTGCTGATTATAATCCGAAAGATGCCCAGGGATCAAACGGATTATGTATCAGCGCATTTTTACCTGTTGCAATCTATGGCTGTTACCAGATTCCACAAATATTTCAGTGTACACTTTGATTTCCACCCAATGCAAGATTTATATTATTTTCTAAAAATCTAACTCTAGAGTTAGATGTTTTGGGAAATTAAATGTGTATGTGAATTAAGGAAAATTTGGGGTTTTTTACATAGAAAGAATAAATTTACAATTTTGTTGGCATGAAGTGTAATAGCGTCAGTTTTTCTTGTTCCAGAATGTTATGGTATGCTGTTAGGGTTATCTTAGCATCACTTTCAGTGAGATTTGCAAATCCTTTCTTGGATTCTTTTAAGAAAACTAATTCAAGCTGGGCATGGTGGCTCATGCCTGTAATCCCAGCACTCGCGAAGCTGAGGTGGCGGGATCATTGAGAGTTCGAAACCAGCCTGGGCTACAAAGCAAGCTCAAATCTAGCTTGAACTGCATAGAGAGACCTGTCTCAAAAAAAGAAAAGTAATTCAACTTTTCTTCCTTTTGGAGTTTTTTATTTGTTTGTTTGTTGAGATTTAAGCCCCAAATCATTTTTAAAATGATATTTAGGTTTATTATTTTCTCCTTTTGTGCCTATTTAAATGAGATGTATGAGTGAGGTAAAAATGTAAACACCACACAATAGAATGTTGTTATTTTATGTGTGTGCTGTTTATCAGAGGGCTGATCTTCCATCTGCATTAGACATGAGTGTGCAACATGCTTAATATACAGTATAATTAAATACTGTGCAGTTCTCTCCCAAACTGCAAGACTGCTAGTGTGAATCCCAGTGAAGAATTTCCATATAAGTACTTTTCATTTATTTGTGAATTCAAAATATACTTACTAGTATACTTCCTGTATGGCAAATAGGCAGTGCTGTTGAAATTAAAGCAGTGAACAAAATAACCATGTGGCCGGCTTCCAGAGAACTTACCACATATCTGATCTATCCAATTATCACAATCTGCACAGTGAAATATACTAAAATCCAAACAATATGGGTTATAGTTTATTTAATCATTATTTTATTATTCAAATGGCTGGTCCTATTATACTATATGTACTTTTCACAATTCAAAATTACACATAGTATGACAGAGACAGAAGCAGTAGAATCGTAGGTTTAGACCCTATCTCCAAAACGACTGGTTATTTTCCATGATACAGATTTTTTAAGTTTTCTGAGACTTATTTCCATATTTTATACATCAGGATAACAGCTCGATCACTGGTAGTTTGGTAGTTGAATAAGATGAACAGCAACTAGGACAATCCCTTCTATGAGATCACTACCTGATAAATACAAATTTCTGGTTCCCTCCCCACCCCATCTTGTGGTTTTTCTAAGCCACCAGTGTAGTGTCAGTTATTGCTGATCTATATTTGGGATTAAAAATCAGATGCCAATTTAGAACAAAAACTGATTAATATCTTATGAGGTAATAAAAATCCAAATCATGTTGTCTTCTTTCAGAGAACAAAAAATATTTCATCCTATGAAATTTGAAGAATCATAAAATGACTGGATTTTGGGGGGGGGTATTGGGAATCGAGCTTAGGACCTTGCACTTGCCAGGCAAGCACTGTGCTGCGGAGCTGTATCCCTAGCCCAAAAATGACTGGATTTTATTAATTATGCTAAATTGCAATTCTCTAAACCCAAAGAAGGAGATGACTGGAAACAAATCTCAGAAAATACTTTAAATACACATTAACATACAAAGTAATCATTTTAAAAATCACATAGCATGTATAGATGAACCAGTACTTCTGTATTTCAGAAATCATTTTTTTCCTTATCAATTCCACCAACTTTCTATTTTCATCTCAGTGCAGGTTCAAATTTCATGCTTATTCTGCTTGCTAGCATTTTGTCATCAGTAGGAGATAAAAGCATGACTAACTTGCAAGTAAAATTACATAAAATATTTTATAATAGTTTGGCAGAGAAAAAGATTTCACACTTCGTATTGAAATTTATTCAGGGATGACTTTATTATGGTACATTATAATTGTAATAAAGAAATGAATTATTCTTTCATAAAACCTTTTCTTCACTTCTGTGCTTAGTATTACAGTAAATCAGCAGATGTTTTAAAGATTGTATATTCTGTGGGTACTCAGACAACAGCAGGATGGTATTGCCTTTTAGAGCCATATGAACTGTCAGTACTGAGTGCTTAAAAAACAAGATTTTGTATGCACTGTCAGTAAACAAGGATCAGGAGAAGTTGGAGTAAGTTTATTAATTAATTAAAAGTAAACTGACACAAGTTCAGTGAAAAGACTGAAGTGTCAGCCACCAATCTTGAGGGATAAAAATCACTGAATCAGAATTTGTATGGCATTTTTAGTTTCCAAAGGACATATGTTAACAAAATGTGAATAGTGAAAGTTATTCTCTACTTATTAATGATGTGACTGCTACTAAACAAATGGTATATTTTAGGTTCACAACCCTGAAGGAAAATTGTTGTAAAAATACATTCTTGAATGAGATGCTAAGCAAAGTCTTTGAAATAATAACTCAATAAAATTACTGCCGTAGAAAATAAAAGTTTAACCGGAACACTAAAAGTATTAGCCAGTAGACAATACATTATCGCTTTGGGTAAATTGTACTTTTATCATGCTTCTTTTTCTCCTATTCTTTTAATATATTATTAGCCTGTTAATTTCCATACATTATTTACTGTCTACTCTGAAATAACACATGGTTTTCATTTCTTTGGGTTAACTAAACTAGGAATGAAAGGAAAGGCTACCAAGACACAGGACTTGGCAGTTCTCCTTCGTGCAATTGCCAGAAACACAAAGGGTCAGCAGTTAGCCTGGAATTTAGTAAGCAAAAATTGGGCCAGTCTCCTAAAAAACACATCCCTCCTGAGGCACACAGCCATCTCTCACCCAAACTCACTTGTGATAGCTATAGAAAATACCACGAATCAGATTACTGTGTGCTTTGCTTTGTTTATCTTAATTTGTGTTAGCATCTCTGATGTCATTCTCTCCTAGTTGCTTCTTCTCCCTCATTTCTTAAGGACAGAAGAGTAGGAGTCTTCACAGACAGCTTTGTGAAAGTCAAAAAGCACATTCTCACAGCTCTCCCAGTTCCTGCCAGCACTGACATCCACAAGACCAAATAGTTAGAAACCATTCTTTGCCACGAATGCTAGCACATACTCGGAATCCGAGTACTCTGGGAGGCTGAGGTCAGAGGTTTGCCAGTTGAGCCAAGCCTGGGAAATTTAGGAATTTAGTGAGACCCTGTCTATAGACCCTGTCTCACTAAATGAAACATTAAAAAGGACTAGGGATATAGCTCAGTGTGGGGATTTAACCCCCAGTAGCAAAACAACAGCAGCAACAAAAGCCCAAAAAAAAGAATGATGTATTTCCTTAAAGATCCAACTAGGTTATTCGTATGATTGTCAGTCTCCCTCTGAAATGATCAGACTTTTTCTGCAATGCTGCGCATTTCTTTTGTAACTCAAAATTATGTTCCTACCCACCCATGGGGCTAACTTGGAACCACAGTCTCTACTTGGCTTTTTCAGTGTGCATCACTCTGACCTGTGGTACCAAGCATTGAGGTGGAAGATGCAGCCTGTGGCTGTGAAAGAGTCCAACCAAGTGACTTTGCCCCAAGAAGCACAGTATTCAAATACACCAGTGCCCAAAATTGGATGAGGAAGTGTGAAAGACCATATATTAGCAAGTAAAAAGCAAGTAGTACTGCATGTTTCATATTTTAAACATTATATTACTATAAACTTAAAAACAAAAGTTTAAGAATTAAATATTACTTAGAGCATTTATCCATAATTTAAGATCTTTTAATCAAGCCATAATACATGCATATAATTAATAAATATAAATATGTATATTGTGGGCTTGGAGAATAACTATCCCCAGCACAAGGTAATAGATAGATAGACAGATAGATAGACAGATAGACAGACAGACAGAGTGACTAGGTAGAAAGAGGATAGCATGAATAGAGTGAATATATATACATCATACATATGATATATATGGGAGTTCTTACTCAAAAATCTTTTAGTGCTGGGAGTACAGAATCAAAAACTCTATGGAATGCTTAAACGTAAACGTAGATTTAAATGTAAACATTATTAAATAACATGACTATATTTCCTGAAGATGTTTCATCTACATTTTAATTTTATGCTTAAATTTGTTAAATTTCACTGCTTCAGGATTGTGTTAAATGAATGAGTCAGTTTATGGTAATTAATGATATTTATTGTAGTGAATAAACTTATCGTACAATTATGTATATTACATATTTGAAAAATAACATGATATAATCAACATAAGGGCAATATCTTTGTTACTTAAATTTGTGAGGTTTCTTTTTATGTTTGGATTTGACGTGGGCTTGTTTGCCATGAGAACCGTCATGTCTGCTATACATTTCACTTTTCTTGCAGCAATGAGTTGGAATAGGCTGTTCATTTCTATTGTTAACAATTTTAAAATAAAATGCCCAAAAGGTAGACTTGAAAATAAATTTAGATGCATTCTGGTTTGAAGTTCTCATTTCATTATTAAAAATAGTTATCTGTCCAGTGCCACATAGCATGTAAATGAAAGGGACAGGGTTAAAGCCTGAATCTGGCCATATCTGCCCATAGCATTCCGACTGGACATACTCTTGATGGATAAGATTATTCTGGAGTTTGGAAATGTGGCTGACTAATTTGAATGAAGTTACCACCATTAGTAACTTTAAAAAAAAAACATTTTGTATTATATGTCCTTTTTCATGTTTTAATGATTTATGTATCCTTTTCATAATACATATTGAATTTATTCATCCTTTAAGCAAATCTGAAATCCCAGAGCTAAAATCCCAGCTAAGCATTTACTCTATGACTTCTGTAACTGTTTAACTTCTTCACCCACAGTGTGCTCACTTGTAAGATCAGAATTTATAACTCCCGTCTCTATCTACTGTTGGAATATAAAGTAAAATAATTCCACAAAAAGAGTGAAATTATTTCTCCAGATTGGCAGAGAAACGCTTGCACCTGTGTGTGTATCATTTATGAGCTGTTTTGAAACACTTTGGTAGACAGAGTGTGTTATGAATCAGGTCAGCTACTTTTCTTCTTGCATTTTTTTCAGGTGAAAGCATTCTTTGAATTTCTTAGGGCTCAAGGATTATGTCTGGTCAGTTTTCAAATTGTTCTCAAGACTATAGTCAAAAATACTAAATAGCTAAGGAAGGAACTTCCCATTCTGAGGACGTGGGTACTGATTAGTATTTAAATCATCAGTATGAGGAAACCATCAGGAGTGGGCTATGTCTGGAAGTTAAACAGACAGAACAATACCAGCAAAGCTCAGGGCATGTTTTTAATTATTTTGCCTAATCAGGGAAGAGGCTCAAAAAAATCAGCCATCAGAGAAGCCTGCTCTGGACTCCAGCTGATGGAAAAAGGATATTTCAATTGTCTATTTAAAAGTAAACATCCCAAATAATAGATATATGTAAGCACAGACATAGATATTTAGATATAATTGTAATTTGTAGCCTGAATGTAACATTCTTCCCACTGCATCACTCTCTTGTTTCTTTTATTTTGTTTTATCTCTTCTTAGTATCCTGGAGTTTGCCTCACCAGTTTTAACTACAAGTCAACCGATAAAAATTTATCTTTCCTTTGTACCTTTCATTACCTCATCCCATCTTCAGCTCATACTGAACTACTTTATTTAATTTTTACAACTTGTGGAAAATACCAGAAACATTGGGAGGGCTAAACATTGAGAAACTAGAGATTATTAGATTAACCAGATTATTGAAACCAAATGTGAACATTTATCAAGGATGCAAGCCAGGATGCCTTTTGACTTGTCTCACATTCATAAGGAGCCGCAAAGGAAGAAATTTGAAGTTTTCTCCACTGACTTGATCCTGCAGTCATGGGCGTATAGGAGAGAGAAAAAGATACCACATCACTTTCATCCATTTGCTATTGCACATAACATGATTGTACTTAATATAACTGACCCATACACTTAAAACAATGAAGTGAACTTTATGTGAATTCTACCATAATAAAACAAAGGAAAGTGCTATTGCTCTTTAATAAATCTTTTGAAAGTTGCAGAATTAGAATGCATTATATATTTTGGTTTAAATCATAGCTTAATGTGAACATTTACATGCATTATCACATTTTGTATCTTCATGTTAGCATCATCATATTGTAAGAAAACCTCTTCATCTATGAAATGCCCTTCTCAGTGCTTCTCCTAATTTTTTTTAAATAAAGTAGCTTGTAATAAATAAAGACTATTCTACATACAGGTAGTAAACTGAATAACTTCAAGTTCACACAAGTGAATTGGTGTGAAAATTTAAATGGTTTCATGAAGACATGAATCAATGCATGAACAACATTTATGTGTATAATTAAATGAAACTGGGGCTATCAGGGCAGGAGGCGGGGGTGCTATCTAACCAATCATGGGATCTTGGAATCCCTGTGTCTGGGTTACTTTTTCTTGTTGCTGAGACAAAATACCCAACATCCAAAATGAAGGAAGGAAAGGTTTATTTAGCTTACAGTTTGCGGAGGTTTCAGTCCATACTTGGCTGGCTCTGAGGCACAGGGGCACATGGCAGAGGGCAACAGTTCATGGCAGTGGTACACAGCAAAGCATCAAGTGCAAGAAGGCAGGAATGGCAGCAAGCAGCCTCTTTCTCTCCCTTACATATACAAACTACCCACCCTAGGGTGTAGCTCTCACACCCATAATCCCAGCAGTGGATCATGGTTCAGTCATAAACTCTAAAAGCCACCCCATAACTGCATGAGGATTTGGGGGGACATGCGGACACAAACCACAACACCCTGTAACTCTATATTTGACCTGATCATGGAACTACCTTGCTTTTTATAGCACCTAAGTGATATTCTTCTAGAAGTCTGTCTACTTTAGTATATAGAAATGAAATGAATAAAGAATATGTGTATGTATATATTTACACAGGTAATGTGTGATTTAAGCAATAAATGTGTATGAATTTTGGTAGACCTGTGCCATCACTATTTCCATAAATATGCAAAGTTTGTTTTCATATAATAATTTCATCTAGCATAATATTTCAAATTTTTAATTCTCTTCCTTTTAATTATTTAAATACAATATTGTATGCAATTTCTTTTTTTTTTTTTTGCTTTTTCCACATACTGTATAATGAAAAATTCTAAACATATAGGAAGATTTAAATAATTATATAGTGAACATCCATGTTCCTACCACCTAGATAACACATGTTCTTGTTTGCATTTGCTGTCCCACACACAGCCATTCCTTTCTCCATTCACCAACCCATTTATTCTCATGCATTTCAAAATACGTTGCAAATAGAATGGCCTTCACATATGCTTCAGTGAGATGTTTCCTCTCATTTGTTTTATTATGGTAGCATTAACATAAAATTGACCTAATTGTTTTAAGTGTGTGGTTCAGTTGTATGAAGTAGAATCACATTACTGTGCAAACTTTATCACCACCCATCTCTAAAAGCCTTTTCAACTTGCAAAAAAAAAAAAAAAATCAGTGTGTGTGATCAACAACAGAGGAATGGCTAAGGAAATTGTGGTGTTTACATACGGTAGAGCAGTACTCTGCCTTAAGAACACATTTGAGGAACTCGTAGGTAAATGGAAGCAACTAGAGTGCATAATATTAAGTGAAGTAAGTCAGATACACAAGCTTAAATATCACATCGTTTTTCCATTATGAAAAACTCAAAGTATATATGCAAATAAGGAGCAAAATGGAGGTAGGGAGAAGTTCAGGTGGTTCCACAATTACCTGTTCCGTTCCCTCAAAAATATTAACGTATGAGCTGGGGGTATAACTCAGTGGCATAAGTGCCAGTCTGGCAAGTGCAAGGTCCTGAGTTTGATCCCCAGTACTGAAAAAAAAAAAAAATTAACATTTATGCTGATTTGTTTCCTTTATACTACTAGTTAATTCATTGAAAAGGAAGTTCTGTGCTAACATCTGTTTGCTTC
The DNA here is from genome assembly GCA_004027595.1 of Dinomys branickii. NCBI lineage: Eukaryota > Metazoa > Chordata > Mammalia > Rodentia > Dinomyidae > Dinomys > Dinomys branickii. Next base: position 29,553 of record PVLD010008603.1, read on the forward strand.
TTTTTTGTAAGAGATCATTTTTGTCAGTGGCAATACACAGTGTATTACCTATTGTTATGCTCCTCCTTTGTTATAAAATTTTGTTTTATTTTTTCATATAATTAAAAAAGAAAATGGTGACTTCAAGGGCTGAGGGGAGGAACAGGGAGTTATTATTTAATAAATACAGTTTCTAAGATTCATAAGGAATGAATACAGAATAAAGTAATTTCTAAATGAGGAATCGAAAACATGAGGATTATCATGCCAATAATATTGTGACAGTTTTTAAAATTAAATGCATTGCATTTATTAGTGTAGTGTTTTAAGAGATTGATTGTAGATGCCAGGCCACCAGTACCAACTTAGACTTGGCTAACATTCATTTTACTTTTTTATCGTGAATGAAAAAGTGAGACATGAAAAGGCTATGTACTCCATCATGAATTTTTAATAGGGTGAACAGAAGTGACATCTCTGGAACGTCCTCATTCACCAGAATGCATAGTGAGAATTTTGTGGTTTTAGTGACCCATCAGAATGAAAAATCTACCAGATCCCCAGAGCCCACCGTGCTCTCTTCTAGGCTATGTGTGTGGGAGAGTCTCTCAAGATTCAGAAATACAATTTAGTATCATGCTAAGGAATTTCTTGTCCTGCATTGTGGATATTCTTCTGCATTTCATTCTTGGGGTGCCACTGGGTCTACAGAAGGTTTCAGAGAAGTAACTGCTATAAAGAATCTTGAAGTTTGAGTGAAGTTTTGATGGTCCTATCTGTTCCTCCTCCTTCTTTTTTTAAGTCTACAGTATGCTACTTGGTATACTTCCAAATAGTCAGTCAGAGGAGCTAATTTTCTACTTGAACACCAACTGTCTACCAACACAAGCTTGTCTAAAATAACTCTATTTTTAGTCCACAACTTTCCCTTTGTTTCGCTCATTATGACCATTTATCTGTTTATCACTATTTTTCTCTTTCAATATCTAATATTGTATAACACTTACATTTATATAGTTTAAACCAATCGTGTAAGGTTGGTCTTCCACATCCATGGATTCCGTATTCACCCAAATAAGGATAAAAAATATTCACTGAATAAAAAGCTGTGCTGAATATATATGGACTTTATTCTTGTCATCCCTTAAACAATGTAGTTTACATAGCATTGATATTTTATTAACTATTATAAGTAACCTAGAGATGACTTAAGGTATACAGGAGGATGCGTATAACTCATATGAAAAAATTGTACCATGTTATAATATAAGGGACTTGAGCATCTCTGGAATTTGGTAACCTAAGGACCTTGGGACTAATACCTCATGGATACAGAGGCAGACTGTATAGGTTATCTGCTTGATGCTAACTTAATCTTTTTTTAAAATCAAGTTTATTGGTACATTTTAGATATACATAATGATCATATTCATCATAGGGAATTTGTAGCTGTACATGATGTATTTTGATTTTTCTCTTTTTCCCATTCCCCTTTCCTCTCTTCAACCCATCTTTAACTCCCTAATTACAAGGTTTTGTTTCCATTTTATCCTTTTTAAAATCATTTTCCCCCTTTCCCTTCCTTCCTTTCCCCCTTCTCCCACTAGTTTTTCTTTCCTTTTGAAAAATGTCTTCCTATCTCACAATATTTATTGTACATTTTGGTCCTTCCTTACTCTTTCAGCTTCTCACACCAAGGAAACAATGTGATGTTTATACATGGGAGTCTGATATATTTCACTTAAGAGTATGGTGTCAAGATGAATTCATTTACTTAGAAATGCCTCAAATTTATCCTTCTTTATGGTTGAGTTTCATATATGTATATATGGGCATTTGGGTTGTTTCCATGATTGCTAACTTAATCTTATCAAAATGCAGCCTCCAAATCATAAAGAAAGGGGAGAAGGATCATGGAAGAAGTGGTTTTGCTGGGTCAAAGCACATGTATAACATACATAACCTAGTTTGAATAGATTGCCCTGGATTACTTTCCCAAAATGAGTTTTAGTTCACTTTCTTCTTACCCTTAAATCCTGTACTTGTTAGTACCAGTCGTTAATCTTTTAGCTCCAGTAAAACCATTGTAAATGAGAGTTCCCTGTGATATTTACATAGCTTCTCCACTAGTTTTTAAAAATCTTTCTATATCCTCCAATTTTAGATGATTCCTTTGTAAACAGATTCCACTGTACTTGATTTTCATTTCCTATTTATGCTCCCCAACTTTGGTAGGACCTGGCATTTGTTTTCTAGTTCAACCTTTCTCCAAGGCATAAAATCCAAAGCTTCTGATGTTTTGAAGGTGAAAGTTGGCCTTTGTCTTCGGCTAGGTTTCTGCCTTTAGTTAGAGTTTGATTCCTGGATATTCTTTATTGCCTTTCCAGGTCATCGATGCCTTAAAACAAACTTTAAATAATTTGATTCTACACTTAGTTATTTTTGGCAAGAAGATCAGTTAGGGTACCTACTCTAGCATATTCCCAGAAACAATCATAATTTATTTTCTAATATGCAAATGCCTAACACTTTACCTAAAAAGCTCCTTAGGATAAAAACTTGTTTACACTATTGACTACGTAGTATTGATTTCTCATAAATAAGGTTGGGGGATGCCTAGCACTGCGTCAGACTTAAAAAATTGGCAATAAAAGCGGATTGCTCATCCAACATTTAAAAGCAGAAATTTTTCTGATATTTACAGGAAGAAATAATTAGAAGGTCTGAGAAATGCAGACCTAGCTAGGAATATAGAAAAAAAATGTTTCTACTTCTCACGTAGTTCTTCAAACTTTATTTCTCACTCATATGTTCAGAACCTTTGCTTTTATCTGGCCACATTACTTTCTGTTAGCACATGTTCGCAGGAGGGAAGGATTACATTCACCATGGAGAGCTGGTCCGTGTACATAACACATCTTCATTCCCTACCCCTCCCATTCCTCCTGCTACTTTCAACTCTTGGTCACTTTACTGTTTGCAAAAGCTCTGTTTCCCATTTTTTCTTCAATATTTCAAGATCTTTTGTTAATTTATTCTTTTATCTTCACAAGCCCTGATCTTCCCATGCTTGCAGATAAGGTTAGGAAAGTGGTTTTCTATTCTCAGCACGTGATTCAGTTATTTTCCTCTTCAGGTTTATACGCATGATCTCCTGGGCCTATCTCCATTACATCATGCCATAAGTTTTGCTTTTGATATATCTTAGGTTTACGCTTACATAATAAATTCCCATATTAATGCTTTCTTGGCTGATCCTCTAGACATACAAGCAGTACTTTAGTTGAAATTATAAATCCATTTCACAGTAGGCCAAAGAAAGTCCTAAGGGATACAGAGGAAATTACTTCTCTGTTCTAAAACAGTTCCCCTTTAAAAACTATTTTTTAGTGCACTGAATTTGGAAACTCTAGCTCATCTCTAATATTTTGAGTCAGAGTATGGATAAGGATAGGCAGAAAACTCTTAAAACTCAGAAAAACATGCAAAGAGGCCAGGATAGGGGTAGGAGAACTTTTTCTGAACTAAAAGCAATGGTCTCCATGGCATAAGGCTGCTGGCTAATAATATTATTTTCCTCCTGTCCTTATCTCCAGGTGGAGACCAAAAGACTAAAGTAATCTTAGGAAGACAAACAGGACTTTCTAGCTGGACAGGGGTGAACACATAAATAGACGCTGATAGGGATCAAAGAAAATTCTGATATGAAGTAACTTGCAAAAGCTACACGAACCAGAGCTCAGTGTCAGGCTCTGTGTCCTGGCTGCGTAATTTAACTTGCAGTCAGGGAAGAAGTGAAGATTACTTAAGCAGCTATGAGTAGTCGGTTGGTTCATGAAAAAGGTCGGATAGCCCTGAAAGACTGGTATTTATTTATTCTTGTTCTAAGTTGTGCCTGATCCATAGACAATAGTTCTGACACTGCTAATCAGAACAATTTTTTAAAAGGATGTTCTATCTTATACAAAAGCTATTACCAAGTAGGAAAAGCACATTTTTCTTTTAGCTTCTGTAACTGTACCTCTGGGAAGCCTAGGTGTTTGGACTTCAAGTTATTTGGACTTTAAGGTCAAGGAGAAAATATCAACTGTTGGCTCCTCACTCCCACAGAGGATCTAGACAGAAATAACGCCAACAACACTGGCCTTGCAAATCCAGGCCTAAACAGAGTGGTGTGAAAAAGGAAATCTCTCAATCTTCTGTGCAAGTGCATCTCCCCTCAGAGCCACCTCCACTTTATAACTTTCTCATTACAGATTCATTCCCTTGGGCCAACAAAAAGTTAAAATATTAAATTGTAACCCTTTAGTCGAACTTTAGTACAGCTTTAGAAAATGTGATGCTCATTTCTCTACATCCAGCTGAGAAAGGACCACCAAAGAAAGGCCCTGAAGATGGGAATAAGGTCTGAGGGTGGATTCCACAAAGTGGGAGCACCCTTGGGTAGCAAGGTCTGGAGGGCAAAGGCTGTCAGTTATTCGAGTGTTGTATGACTTACAGATGACATATGATAAGTGTTTCCTGACTGAAAAGCAGCATCTCTAAGGAAGGAAGAAAAGAAAATGGGACTTAGGGAACTCAGAGACAAACCCAACCAGCAATTCTGCCTCAGGCTAACCCTGCAGTACATGATTGTACATGTCTGGACACAGTAGATACGTATCCTGCATGCTTGTCTTGGTTGACCCCACAGATTGTAAATGCCTTAAAAGCAAAGCTTTTGAACCTGTATTTTTTTTTTCAGTTCTTCTTGTGCTCTGCACACCATGGGCTCTGAATAAATACTGCTGAGTGATTGACAGCCTGTGCTGCCAGCCTCCATCCAGAGGGAGGAAAAAGACACCTGCGTCAGCCCAGAATCACAGGCAAGAGTAATTTTCTGCATAAATATTACAGGACCTTCTCATGCTACAAAAACAAATGAAAAGCTGAAGGGTACATGTTATAGGTGTGAGGTTTAGCTAACTGTAACGGGAAAAAAACTGAATCAGAATCTTCAGGTGTATACACACTTCCCTAGAAAGAGCAAGTCAATCAGTTACCAGCCAGGGTTCATTTCTAAAAATGTCACCAGTGAGGCTTTTATAGAAGAGGACGATGTGTCATTTTCATGGCTGGTGCAGGGCTCACCATCCCTGTCACTTCTTACCCTGGCCCTTCTGATATAATGTTCTGAGGCCAACTGGACACTAAAGACTTGGACTCTTCAGGACGTCGTTATTTTAAATTATCACTTTGGAATATGTCAACATCATAGAAACTGCTTTTCTGCCACAATATACACTTGATAAGTCTAAACTTTCTGCATGCATGATGCCAAAATATTGGATTGTTTATTTTATTATTGAGCTGTAGGAGTTCTTTAAATATTTTAGATTCAAGTCTCTTGTGAGGTACATGATTTGCAAATATTTTATCCCATTATCTGGGTGGCCTTTTGTCTTTTTGATGCTACTCTGAAATCAAATCGATCTTGATAATTATCTTCAATCTCATCTCTGAGTTGAATAGTGTCTTCCTGAAATTTTTACATTAAATACATAATAGTCAACACCTTGAGTGTGATCTTATGTGGAAATAAGGTTGTTACAAATTGAATAATTTAAGGTCCGACTGGAGTAAGGTAAATCTTTCTTCTGATCACTGTCCTTAGGGGAAATTTGGACTCAGATATATACATAGGAAGAATGCTGAGAAACTTCCACGCTCTAGGACAGGGCTCTGAAACAGAGCTTTCTGTAGAGCCTTCAGAGGGAACACGGCAGAGTCAACATCTTCATCTTAGACTTCAATGCTCCAGAATGATGAGATGCTATAGCCCTTGTTTAATGACCTCCCTACCGAACGACTGCACGGACTTACGATCTGTTTCTTGGACTTACAACCTTTTTTTTTCTGGAACAGTATTGTACATCTTGTTCATAAAGCCTCAATGTCTTTTGTCTACATTTGTTTATACAGTACTATAACTTCTGGTGATTGTACTATAGAGTAGAGTACTGTAATTTTGTTGTAAGTTATAGTACTGCGTATAAGAGTCATATAAATAAAAGTAAGCTGGAGTTTCCTCTGACCATTTCTTTGTTCTGAATATTGTAATGTACGTACTATACACAATTCTTTATTTAGCAACCAATTTATTTAACCAACTACCTAGTCACAGGAACTGAACTGGGTTGTTAAATGAGAAATGTCTGTAAATTTCTGTTGCATCACTCAGATTATAGTAGTTTTTGCAGTAGTCCTATCAAACTAATACAAATGCCCAATGCAAAAAGTTAGATTTATTCTTGTTTTAGTAGTTACATCAGAATAAATTTAAGGTTTAATAATACTGTGTGCCATTTCTTGGTCTGTAATCTTGAATGGGCTCTATCTTTACATTTCCTGCACAACTATCATAGAACTTGTTCTAAAACATATAAAAATAGTATATATAACCTTTAGTGGACATTTAGGATACCTAATTAATATTTTGGTTGCTTACTTGACCGTTTCCCTTTTGAATAAGAAAAAATGATTTTATTCAAATACTACCCTTTTTTCTGTGAAACATGAAGGATGACTCTGAGCGTAGCACTTCAGGACTGCTTTGTCTGAGAATCAACCATGGTAACTTTTCTGTTCCCTGGGGTTGACTTAGAAATTTACAAAATACAGTTTTGGTCAATGAGACCTAAGAAGAATTCTAATGGGGGATTTCTGAGAAAAGCTGTTTTGTTCTCAAGAAAGAGATATGAAAGAGAATGTTCCCTCTTCCTCCCCTATTGCAACTAGCTTTCTGACCACATGTAGGTTGGTCTTTCAGAAAATTTGTCAGAGTGGAAAGTGACAGGCTGTGTTCTTGACAAAGCTGAGAGGTTGTAGGTGAAGACTGCCTTATCTCAGGACTTGTGATATGAAATTTGAAATTTTATCATTTAAACTAGTTTGGTTCACTATTTTTGTCATTCAACGCATCTGAACTAGTATACAATTGCTTTCTTAATAATAACCTTTTAAAAATTTGGTTGAATGTTCTAACTAATCTCAGAATCTATAAGAACTCTGTTCCATAAGTATGCTACCTTCTTTTGTGCTCTAAACATGTCTCAATTTGATATAACTTCAAACATCACTAATTAATGCAGAGTGTATGCTGTGAATGGATTACATGGTAATGAGATATCAAGTCTTTCAGCCCTTAAGATGTCTGGAAACCTCACAGTAGTCATTTTGCTTTGACATAAAGCAGCTGCCTTCATTTACTCAAGACTACTGATCAAATAAAATCTTAAAATGTGTGTACTCTCATTGTATGGTTTATGCTTATTTCAAAACAATTAGAAAACTATTTAATAGGGACAAATCCAAATCTGGTATGTACTATCATTTAAATAGCTAACGGACTAGCTCTCTGATAGCTGGACGTTAGCTATATTTCCATTTAATTCCAAATCCTTTTATGGAGTGTTGTCATTGACCTTAACTTCCTACTGGGTAGAGGAGGCAACAGTAACCCCCAGAATACTGATTTCCAAGACACCTGGCCTGAGTTCAAGTCTGTACCTCCCCTGGACTATGAGTCAACTGTTCACCACCTGCCTTTTCCAGACTGCACATCTTTCATCCATTAAATATGAGACTTGGATTCACTGATCTATGGCAGACCGAGTGCTTTGTTTTAATTGAAAAAAGTTCCTATCTTGATTTCCAGCTTTTTGGTATTTTTTATTTCTTGAATTTTGTTTGCAGTTTTAAATTGGAGTGTTTACTTAAACAGAAATATGGAAATTTTAATTTTAGATGAAAAGCTTAAACTCAGAATTTTAAACATTATTATTTTCATTAAATACAGTTTTGGGGTACAAAGTGATGATATAATACATGTACATAATGTGAAATGATCAAATCAGGGTAGTTGTCATTTCTATCTCCTTAAACTTAAAAAGATATTAACATTTAATAATAATTCTTCATATTTTTGAGACAGGGTCTTGCTATGCAGTTCAGGCTGGATTTAAGCTCACTTTGTAGGCCAAGTTGGCCTCAAACTCTCAATGGTCCTCCTACCTCAGTCTCCCAAGTGCTGGGATCATTTAATAATTATAATGAGGAACAATATAATATTTCAATATATGCAGAATAGATCAGATCAGGGTAATTAGTATTCCCACCCATTTATTACTTTGGAGCCTGCCAGCTCCCCTCTTCTAGTTTTTTGTAAAATATATAATAGGTTATTGTGGACTGTAGTCAACCCTCCATAGAACTATAACCTACTGGTGCTCATGTCTCATCTCCTGGGTACCCATCCTTCCGTTTCCCTACCACCACTCTCCATGGCCTCTGATAAGCACTACACTGTACACTCGGACTGGCTTTCTGCATCTGTGTATGAGCAAGCACATATAGTATCTGTCATTCTGTCTGACTGTCACATAACATAATGTTGACCGATTCCATTTGTTTTGTTCTAAGAGGTAGGATATTATTCTTATTATGGTTGAATTACGTTTCATTGTGTATATATATGACTTCATCCATTCATTTGTTAATAAACGTAGGATGATTCCACATCTTAGCTATTATGAATAGTGCAATAATACACATGAGCATGCAGTTATCTCTTAGACATATTTCTCTCTAAGATCCAGTTATCTCTTAGATATAGATTTCATTTCCTTTATTTTAGGTATGAAAATGTATTGGAGAATAGGAATGGGGAATAGGACTATCTCCTGAGAGACAGGTGTCCCAAATAAATGGATTGCCCTTCATTTCCATCATTTATGTATTTATTTATTTTTGTCTTTTTGAGACAGGGTCTAGCTATGCAGTCCAGGCTGGCCTTGGGCTCACTTTGTAGCCCAGGTTGGTCTCAGACTTGCAATAACCCTCCTGCCTCAGCCTCCTGTGTGCTGAGATTACAGGTGTGTGCTCCCATGTCCAGGTCTTATTTTCTTTATATATATATATATATATATATATATATATCCAGAAATGGGACAGATTATAGGCTACATGCATGTTTTAGTGCTTTGAGGAACCTCGGCACTGTTCTAATTGCTGTTCTAATGTATATTCCCATTCTTAGTTCTTTATAAACAAATGCCATTTATTTAGGGTGCTCATATCTTTTCTTTCATTCTACTTGTTATATATTACAATCCAAATGTTAAATGACATGTAGCAATGATTCTGAGAAAGGCAGATGGGCACACTGGAAAATATCATACTATCACCTATGACAATGAGTAGCAGTTCCTAATAGTCTAACGTGTTATACCCTTAAACTGAAAAGGCAATTCTGTGTGGGAGGAAAGGAAAGTTAAAGATAGAAACATAATGGGTTTAAGTAGTAAAATTGTGCAATTTTTTTCTTTCAAAAAGGCTTGCCAGGTGCTTGCTAGGTATAGTGGCACATGTCTGTAATCCCAGCACTCTGGAGGCTGAGGCAGGAGGATCACTGAGAGTTTGAGGCCAGCCTGAACTATGAAGTGAGATCCTTTCTCTTTTTTTTTTTTTTTTTTGAGATCCTTTCTCAAAAACAATACAAAACTAGGCTTTAAGAAGTCAAATGTAAGGGGCTTGGGATATAGCTCAGTGGAATAAGTGCTTGCCTAGCAAGCACAGGGTCCTGAGTTTGATCCCCAGTACCGCAAAAAAAAAAAAAAAGAATGAAATTACAGAAGTCAAATGTAAAATATTATCCAAAAAAAACCCCAACAAAATTTATTACTCTTTTAAGAATAGGTAGAATTCTGAAACATATTGGTTTTCCTTTGTCTTTGTACACCTGATATACAGTCCTAAGCCTGAGGAAAGAGAGGCAAGAAGTTGGCAAAGAGATTATTTGTCTTCGTGTTAAAGAAATCTCAGAAAGATATCTTCATTCACCTGTATTTGCTAATGCAGCGCTGAAGTCTTTTTACCACAAGTCTGCAGCACCGAAGTATTTCAAACAAAACACAAGACAGTGTGTTTCACACTTCAAAGCATGACAGACTATGACTTACCAGTGAGGTGAGGCAATTTAACAAGCTATGGAGTTTTTAATATCCCTAATACTAAAGTGCTTTGGCTACAAAGAGGAACATGACATGACCTAAAATACAGGAAAGAGTTTCTTATCCAAGCAATACATTGTGAGGGGTCATTTAAACAAAGTCCAGCTTTGCTTATACTCTGTACTATCTGAACACTGAAACACTATATCCCCTGCCGCTCACTTTCTATTTGTGGCTATGAAGTGCCCTTCAGGGGCCCAGCCTCAGGAATGTGATTATCTTTCACAGGATGAGAAAAGAGAGAGAGAGAGAGGCACTACGACTTTGAAGTATCCTATGGTACAGACATTTTCTCTGTATTGACCACAAACACAACAGAGATATTCAATACAGAGATGTTCGCTGGAAGGGCTTTTAACATGAGTGAATAAGAACTCCAAATAGCACTGCACTCATTCGCCTACTCAGTTGAAAAAGTATTCATTGCGTATTTACCTAATCATCAGAACACAGCGACTAACAAGGTAACGATCCTGCTAGTACATAATTTGTGTGCTTGAAAGACTGATAAAAGTGACAAACCACGACCGTTGTTTGAGACTGAACGGGCGCTGGGGAGGCGAACGAATAAAGCAGGGTGAATATAAATGGATTATGTTTGTAGCTATTTTAGATGTGCGGCCAGAGAAGGGTTCTTTGCGGAAGAGGCATCCGAGCTGAGACCTAAGTGACGAGAAGAATCAGCAGACAAAATTCCAAGCATAAGGACCAGTTCTTGTGCACGAAACACGCGTGAGGGATGGGCAGCTAACAGTGCACGCTGAACTCGGCCCCTGAACAACATGAAGGCCCTCGTGGCCAAACTGTAGTGAACGTATGTGATGAGGTGTCAGTTAGGAAGGGAATTTTGCTTTCCGTACCCATCCAAGTTCTAAAGGCAGGCTGGGAAGTAGGAAATGTAATGCGACTGTCATTTTAAAATGCAATATTGTACTTCAAGCTTTCCTCTTTGAAAGTAATTTCTAATTCTAGTGTTGGTCAAAAAACATCCCGCCGTCCCTGTTTGCTCAGGCTGCGGGCGCTCCCTCAGGAAAGCTTGTCTGCCCGCCCGGCGGCTGACAGCCTTGCAGCCTGTGACAGTTGGCAGGCGCACGGGGCGCAGCCGGGCCAAGTCTCTACGGGGGCCGGGGCTGCGGGCGGGAAGGACCCGTTCGTTAGAGGCCAGAGGAATGAGGAGACGGCCGGCAGAGTCTCTCCCGAGGGCAGGGGGCCCAGGCCGCTGTCTCGGAGGCTGGCAGCGGCTGCTGGATGTGGCGCCGGGGACAAGGACGGGCCGGGGCCATGGCGCGAGTGCTGGGGAGCGAGGGCGGTGGAGAGAGCCTCTTCGGCCTGGAGCCGCGGGCTTGGCTGGGGCCCAGCCACTGCACCCCAGGAAAGCCCAGGTGTTGATTTAGGGCGGGGTCGAAAGGCCTCTGCCCAGTCCGTCGGCCCCTGAGGCCAGGGCCAGGTTTGCGATCCGCGCCTGTCTCGCGATCCGCGCCTGGGCTTGCGATCCGCCTGTACCCGGGGCCGCTCCGAGCCCCCAGCGGCGCGACAGAAGCTGGGGCATCACCGCCCCCTGGTAGTCAGCCCCCGCCGCGGAGAGGGCGCCGCACGCGTCCGGGCCCCGCGGGCACAGGCGACTCAGCGCCTTCCGATCGCTACCTCAGCGGCACCGCAGCGAGGCGCTCCCCGCCGCCCTCCAGACGAGCTACCCGCGCTCTCGTTAGCGGGGCGCCACGATTTGAGGCACAACGTGGCGTCGGTTTACTGTCCACCTTCGAGATGTCCGCTTCCAGGAACTGTACTTTGCGGGGGCACTGCGTACTTTGCGGGGGCACTGCGGATGTAGCGGCGCCCGGGACCCAGCGAGACGCAGCGGTCTGTCACCCGGCCCAAAGGCGTGAACACACTTGGGTATCCACGCAGCCACGACGCCGCGGGCACTTCCGGGGGAGGGGCTTATCCTGACCACGCCCCGAAGTCGGCCCGGGTTGGGCGGTGCTCACCTCTCCGCCTCTCTGCCCTTTCTGCAGCGGTCGGGAAAACCCGGCGCGGCGCAAGCACAGAGCGGCGGAGCGGCGCCGCCCCTCGCGCACCTCCCCGGCAGCCCCGGGCGGCCGCGCTGGGCATGCTCAGTCGGCAGGGCCGCTTCAGCACTCGGAGTAGGAAGATTGGGCACTCGGGTTGAGCGTAGCCGCGGCGGGGGGAAGATGGAGCCCTTCACCAATGGTAAGTGGGCAGCCCGAGGCGCCGGGATCTTCTCCCAGGGACCGCGAGGGTCGTGGGCTGTGTGCGGGCGGCAGGCGCGGGGTTCGCACCCGAGTTGGGGCGGCAGAGGGGACCCCGGGAAGGCGTCGGGGGGCTCGGGGCGGGCGTGAAGGTCGGCGCCGCGCGGTCCCGGTTGCGGCCCGGTGACGGACCGCAAAGTTTGGGCCGCTGAGGGCGGCGGGAAAGTTGGCAGCTCGGGCTTGCCCGCGAAGGCGGGGTCGCTGCTCACTGAGCGCCCGGCTGGCGGCGGCGCCTGGGGAGCTGTCCCTGCCCTTCAGCAGGTCGCGGGCTCGTCTCTTCCCGCCGGCGGGGGTGGGGGTGTGGGCTCGGCCCGCTGCAGGGGTGGGAGGCAGAGAGAGAAACTTCGCCAGGGCTCGCCCGCCGCCGCTGGGTCCGCTGGTGCGCACTGCATCGCCACCCTCGTGTCTGCGGCTGGGCGATCTCGCTTCCTGTCGTCGGCTCCCGCGGAGATACGTCTGTCAGTCGACACTCAATTAAAAAAAAATCACAGTGATAGCACAATGAGGAATAAGCCTAGGGCCGACACAGGAGCCTGCGCCCTGGAAATCGCCACAGCCCTTTTACAGGATGGAGTTCCACCCACCCGAGCCAGAAAGATGGCTTTTGTTTGGACCACAAGTGAAAGAGTCACCATAGAGGGGTGACACTTCACAGTCAGCGTGGCGAAATTTTTGCAGCGTTGAGAAATGGATTTCCTCCTGGGATAGAAAGTAGAAAAACTGTTAATAGAGGAGATTGCACTAAAATTACGAGATTCACTCTCTAATTGACATGGATTTACCTGTAGGGGGTTGGCTACTTCAAGTAGAGTATCCCATTAGTAGGAGACGAAGCCTGTCCCTGGTTGGGTGAGTTGGTTGCCACCCGACAGAGGAGAGAGATACTGTCCACTCCATCCCAAACCCAGCCCGACTTCGTTGTATGCTGTGTTTTATTCATGGGGCTACAAACTAATCATTATATTCTCATTTCTGATTCAGAATGCTTTATTCTATTACCATCTTTCTGTACTGTTTAATCAGGCTTAATGGTGGCAACTTTGTGAATTCTCTGTTCTATTCGAGTTCTGTTTGTAATTACTAAGCTTTCAGAACAGTCTGGTAAAATTACTCAGAATTAAAGAATATTTGCTCTGCAAGGAACCATAGAGACCATCTCCTACTTTAGGATAAATCATGTCCAATCCAGATCGTTAAACCCTTGCAAATAAATATTCTGGGGGCTTATTCTTTGTTCCAAGCAGAATACTTGGAGCGTCACTGTTTGTAGGATTTTAAATGTGAAATCTCACCTTAAAAAATTGTCTTCACAGCAAGGCTGAGTCACCTCTTTGGTCAGTTGGTGCCAGTTGATTTGCTAAACCTTCACCTGCAGAATTAAAGTACATTCTTGAGTCTGAAAATTATTTTCTCCTTTCACAGAATATCCTACTCTACCTGTGAATACCTGCATATTGTGACATTTGGGAGGACAATGGAAAATGCCAGAGCACGAAAAAGTAATACTGTAACTTTCATTGTTGGAAATTGGATGTCTAATCCTTTCCTGTCTTATCTTGCAGATTTTCAGGGTTGATGCTGCAGACAGATAGGCAGTGTATCATTTTAGTTAATATAGCAGCCAACCCTTGGAGTCTTAGGGAACAACCTTTAACAAGCAAAGTAGCAACTAACATCTAAAGTCAATAAGAAGTTAGCTGCTGGCATTTTGAGGTGCTTTTCAGATGTGAAGTGGAGTAGGCATTTACTAGTGTCTTCAAACATAACAAGTATAGTACAAAGTATGAGTGTCTTTTTGCTGAATCCATTGAGAGCAAAAAATATGCACACATAGTTTTCCCATAGGTCTGGTCATTTTATTAAGAGTATTTTATTATCTTAGAATTTATTAATGCAGTGTTTCTCACACTTGTTATTTGCTTTTCCCCACTTAACACTTTCTTGTATATTCCTGCTTATAGAGGTATGGGAACTTAACAAAAATAATTTTAATAATGTAAGACCCTGTTTCTTTCAGTTAAAATCTTGTCAGTCATTTCAACCTCTGAGCTGTAAATGTATAAAGGAAGTGAATTTAGTTTCCGTCTTGTCATTCTGGTGCTTGGTACTCATACACACCATTAAGGCTTTCTCTAGTTTCCTATTTTATGTCAAATGCTGCTGCTGGGAAGGCGCATTTTCTGAAGCCCTGTTCTCTGCCTGCAGATGATGGTAGGTTCCTGTCCTAAACATCAGTGTTAACCTGTCCAGGTGACGTGCTGCTGCAACTAACTTAAAATGCATGTACAAAGAGAAGACTTATAAGGCTGGACCTCTGTGCCAGGAATTCCTGTTGGCTTAGAAGATATTTTTGGCCTTGCCCTTGGGAGGGACCGCTGACTGCTATGCAGGCTGGATATGTGTTCTGGTTTTGGCTCTCTGCTGACTTTTATGGCGAGAGAGATGGGTTAAACAAGTACTAAAAATTGGTTTGACGGTAATTTCTGTGTCCTGGTAGGCAGAAATAGGTGAATCTTTTAGGAAGGGATGAGGTATATATTTATAACAACAACCACAAATGATGGCAGCTGTCTATTTTGATACAGGTACCAGATTAAGGCAAATAATTACTTGGTACCTGTCTAGCTTTGTCCTTCTTTGCATGCAGAGGTGGAATGTTTCAGAATAAATTAAATTCAGGTTAAAAATGCTAAAGCCAGAATCTAATTGAGAAGGCCTGAGATTGGGCCTAGAAATCTGTAGCTTCCAAGATACTAGAAGTGTTCACTAGAAATTTATGCGGTAAATTCAGGATTTGGAAACTTGCTGATGAATGAGTTTCCTATTGGATGGAATTACCGATACAGGATATTTTGTTTTTACTTTCCAATTTGATCATTTTATCTTTTTTTATCAGAACTTAGCCTTCATGATTATTATATTACTATAGCCTGGTACAGAATCGAACAAGGGGAGTGTTCTTGTTTTATTAAATTGCTTCTGTGAATTTTTTTTCTGTGAAAATTTTCATTTCCAGATTGGTATCCAGTTGAAAGCAATTTTCAGTTTCCACAATGGAAAGTCTTGGCAACAAATTATATATTTGTGGGTTATAGAGAAGCATACAATTGTGACTCACCTTTTCGTCTTATAAATAATAGTTGTTCTGTAGATATGTGTGTCTTTCTAAACATGTTTTTAGTGTCATTTCTCAAAAATGTGAGGTTATCACATTTTGAACCTAAAGATACAGATGTAGATGTAGTTCTCTGATAAATTACTGCCCTGAGAGAAAACCCTATGAAATGCAACATCATAGTTTCTCTTAATGATAGAAGGTTCTCTGTGACATGTTTGGGGAATAGGACTATGTAAAAATTGATGGTTAGCATTGTTAATATTCTCCAGCTGAGCTTTAGATAAAAAAGAAGAAAAAAACAAGTTTTAAATAGAAGTAGTAGAAATATCCTTTGTTATCACTTACATGTTTCCAAGAGTGTCTTGAGACATGATAAAAATAGTATATGTTAGAAATGGTTATAATCAGTGGTTATCATTGATATGTGTATGGTCTTTGAGAACTGAGTCTCAACAATAGAATTAAAAGATTGGTTATAAGGAAATTATCACATGGAAAATGAATAAGGGCGGTTTTCTGCTCAGTAAGTCACCCTCTTTTGAATGCTTATTTACAAGCACATTTTCCCCTAGTCATAGAGAAACAGTAGTGATGATCTATATAAAAGAATTTGAAGAATTCAGTTTTGTTTTCATGCTAATATGAAAAAGTAAAAATAAAAAAGCAGTGCATCTTTTTTTTTTTTTTTACCTTTTACTTTAAAGAAAATAGTACAAAAAAAAAGAATAATAGCAAAATACAAACAAAATAAAGCCAGGACATTAGAAATGGTACAGGGTTTCAAACCAAATGACAGGGATTAACAGTGGTTGTTATGTTGCATATTGTTACCTTCAGTGAAGTTGCTCAGATTACCCAGTGTAAGAATAAAAGATTGTTCAAACCATTAAAGGGAATAAAAAAATAATAATTTAAAAGAACATTAGAGACAATACATAGTTTCACTGGACAGGATTGTAGGAATTCACCAATGGTTGTTATACTACAAATTGTTGTCTTCACATAAGTTGCTCAGATTACCAGATGTAAGCATGCAAAATTGGTCAAAATATTAAAAAAAAACCTTTTAATCATTGACTGTTTCCCTCAGTAAACCATTAGACATCAGCAGTACAGTTATGCCACCTATCCATATTTGTGTGTGTGTGTGTGTGTGTGTGTGTGTGTGTATGCATAAAATGCCTTATTACTTTCTTTTTCTTCTTTCTCTCATCCCAGTTGTTTCTTCCTTTGAGCAATTTCTTTCCCTTTCCTATTATCTATTGTACATGTTGGGTTTTATTTACTCTTTCATGTTCTTACACTAATACGATGTTTACACATGTGGGTCTGATTTATTTCACTTATGAGTATATTCTCTAGTTGCATCCATTTACCTATAAAAGCCTCAAGTTTATCTTTTTTATAGCTGAGTAATACTCCATTGTATAAAAATACCACATCTTTTTTATCCATTCCTCAGTTGATGGGCATTTGGGTTGTTTCCAAGATTTAGCTATGACAAATTGCGCTGCTATAACCATGGGTGCACATATATCGCTGTGGCATGATGTTTTTAATTCCTCTGGAAAAATACCCAGAAGGGGAATACCTCAGTAAAGTGGGACTTCTAATCCTAGTTTTGAGCGGAATCTCCGAACTCATTTTCACAGTGGTTTCACCAATCTACACTCCCACCAGCAGTGGAGAAGGGTTCCTTTTTCCTCACAGCCTCTGCAGCATTTGTCATTGGTTGATTTCTTAATAATGGCCATTCTTTGTGGGGTGAGATGATATCTCAGTGTTGTTTTAATTTACATTTCTCAAATGACTAATGATGTTGAACATTTTTTCATATATTTATTCACAGTTAGTATTTCTTCATCTGAGAAGTACATATTTATCTCAGATGCCCATTTTGGGATTGGGTCTTTGAATTTTGGGGGCATGATTTTTTAAATTCTTTATATGTTCTAGATAGAAGTCCTTTGTCCGAGGGGCAGTTAGATAAAAATTTTTTTCCCAATTAGATGATTTTTTTCCCATTTTGTGGGTTTTCTTTTTACTCTGTTGGTGATTTCTTTTGATATGCAGAAACCTTTCAATAAGATGAGATCCCAGTGTTGATTCTTTGAAGTATTTCCTGTGCAGTTTGGTTTTTGTTCATGAACTCTGTCTACCCCTATGTCTTTGAGATTTTTACCTACTTTCTCTTCCAGTAGATTTAGTGTTTCTCTTTTGATATTTAGATCTTTTGATCCATTTTGACTTTAGTGCGTCGTGAAAGACATGGGTCTAGTTTTATTCTTTGGCATGTGGAAAGCCAGTTTTATCCAAGGCAACATTCTAATTATGAAGGACATGTACAGAATTATCCATGTAACTTGTTCACATAACTTCTGTCACCAGAAAGCTCACATCTCTGATGATTCAGTGTACTGTTTCTGCTAGCGTACAGCAGCATTGTTATCCTCTCTGTGGATACAGTAAGAAGTTTAGATATGAAACAATATAAGCAAGATTGCCCCAGAATTTAGAATAGGCTGAAATTAGGCCTTTTATCCTTGGGAATTAAGGTGAAGAGCAGCACGTGTTCATTTTCTATCAGTTACCTCATGCCTTAACTATAGGGAGTTGGAGTGGAGCTACTAGATCTTTCCATAATAGCACTGTAATAACCAGACAAAATCCTTTAAAAATTTAATTATCTACATAGGTGCTTTTTCTGAGTATTAAGTAAACAAACTGAACCAACCAACCAAAGAAACAAATAAAAAATACAAGTTTGGGAATGGAGGGATATTTTGGATCCTTCATGGTGGTATGCCTCCTTTTATATTTTGTGGCCTTTGTAGAGAACGCTGCTCATTACTGTAGAGTTTCTGGGCAATAATTAATAATTCCTGTGTGCAAGGAAGAGTGGTCAAGAAGTCCTTCGTAACCTTTGTAAGAACTTAACATACTACAGAGATCTTTAGGAAAAATGGAGACTTACGAGGAGAAGCAGTGGTGTAGAGGGAAGAAGCACAGAGGTTTGGGAGTAAAGAGGAAGCTGGTCAGCAGAGATTCTCAAAATGGTCATGCAAATCTGTGCTCAGTGAGCCAGTGTTGGGGAGCGTGGTTCTGTTGTATGAGGCCAAGGAGAGCGAGGGATGGGAAGAGGCTAGTAGGTCTGGTTGGACAAAAGGAGTTATGTAACTATGGAAGGGTTAAGCCTGGAGTTTACAAACTCTGACCAGTGATGGAAAAATTTGTCAGGAATTTTATCAAACTGTCTTCTTTCTGTCATAGTTAAAAAATTCATAGTCACTTGGAAGGAATTTTCGTTCTCCTGAATGTTTTACATTTGATTTCAAGAAAAAGAAGACTATAGACTCTAGAGCCACCCGCCTTTCCACAGTGACAGCAATCACTTAGAATTCTTGCCTGGTTTTGTTTCATGTTTTCACTTGTGCTTATGGTTTGAACAATGAATTTTTTTTGAAATTCAAACTTGGCATCTAAATTAGGAGGAAACCAGATGATTTGCCAAATTAAAAAAAACAATTCATGCTTCCAAGGGAGTTTCAGAAAACAAGGAGGTATGGAAGTTAATTGTAGGAGACCCTTTGAAGTTCTTTTCCTTCTCATTCGTGTTGCTTCCTGAAGGTCCTCCTTGGCATTCCATATATTTCAAGAATGTAGTCACTGAAACAAAACTTGAGTCAGTTGTTTGGACTTCTCCAGATGGGGAGGCAGGTTGTTTCCACAGTCTTTCCCAACTCTGGGGTGCTTCTTGGGGAAACCAGGCCAATAATATGGGATGAAAGGAGTTAAAGAAAGCTTCTTTCTATTTCTCAGGGGAGAGCTTTTCACCTGGAGAAAGTGGGAAATGGATGGTGATGGAAGGACACCCGTGTGGGTTTGTTGTGCTTCCTTTCTCTCAGGAGTGATGCCCAGGGCTTCAAGCCTCATTCAGTGTCATCAAATTTCTGGCAGGAAAGGGGTTTGGGCCATGGTGTTTCTCACAGATGAAATTGTTAGTTTGTGAAATTTAAAACAACTATTTTAAATATTCATCATGGGGAAATACCATTATATCACTCCAAGGTCTTAGAGGAAAAAATACAGAGAGATTAGTGAGAGTGTTCAGAGAGAGTTACTGGCCTGGAGGATCAATGGCATTAAAAAAGTCTTTAAGTTGGAGTTGGTAGTGTGTTCTGAAGAATGAAATAGTGTGACACTTGTTTCAGTTGTCAAAGGTCTTCCGTGGTTCAGGGTCTGGCCCTGGAGATTGGTGAGAGGAACTGATGTTCCTAAACTCACCAAGATCATGTGCAGTTTAGCTTGGTTCTCCCTTAAAGCCATGAGCAGAAGATTCTCTGTTCTTTGAACCTTAGGCTAAATGCATCAGCCCTCAAGCTCACTGGCATCATCCTTCAGTGTCTAGAATGGGTATCCAGATGAAGAAGACATGCAGGTAGGGCAGGGGGTGGGGTGCTGGTCAGTAGGAACAAAAGTAGCAGCTTCATTTCCATCCCTGTCTGTACAGGCTAAGGTTGATAACTTTTCAGTTAGAGAAAGAACATGAAAAACAACTGAATTTAGAGAGGAAAGTCTAGTTTGACTGGGGGATCAGATAATACAGTATAGTGAGTGTGTCTAGTTAAAAATAAGCATATGTTCAGTAAAGGGTGGTTAGCTTTCCTCAAGTCCAGTTATTCATTGATGTTGGGTATATAGCAATGTTTTCATGAAGTGCCAATTTGGGAAATACTGCTGAGCTAAGGACTTGAATAATTTATGCATAGAAACATGTGGGGTGTGGTGTAAACCTAGGGTCTTCACACTGAGCTGCATCCTCAGCCCTTTTTGAATTCTGAGACAGGATCTCACCAGGTTGTATAGAACAAGCTTGAATTTGTGATCGTCTTGCCTCAACCTCCTAGAGTGCTGGGATTATAGGTGTAGGCCACCACGCATGGCTATACATAGTTTTTTGGGCACATAATTGACAATGGCTATTGGTAGAAAAAAAGTTACAATTCCAGCCTTTTGAGTAATCATCACTGATTTTAGAAAATGAGTTACTGATAAGACAATTGCCCCTCAGTTGTGAATTGATAGGAAAACTATTGCTATAAAGGTTTATGACTGTTATATACTTTTGTTTTGTATCAGTTTGACGAATCAGATGAAAATGTGTTTCAGAAAATTATTAGTAAAATGTAGTTCTTTGTTCAAATCATCTGAGAGCAGGTCTGGCAAATTTATTCATTAGTTAAGTTCTAACTCATAAGCTTTCTGTGTACAGTGAAGAATTCTTACAAATGTCCTGTGCAGAACCCATTCCATGATACCCATTATCTGTTCAGTAACTCACAGATATTCAGTATGCCTAATGCACATTTTCAATTTATGTATAGAATTATGATAGGCTAAGGCAGTGGTAGTGAACCTATAGCATGTGTGCTGCAGTGGGGTGTTATCATTGTAAGCTCTGAAAGGTTTGCCATCCCTGAGCTAAGCTGTTCTTTTGAAACTATAGTTGATGGAATTAAAAATAAGCTTTTACACTTAGATCTTACAAAGGTATTTACATATATACAGGTTCACTTGAGATTAATGAGCATAAATATTTAGTCATCTCTGACAATTTCATTTCCTTTTATAGCTAAATCTTTTAAAGAGATTCCCATAGAATCATTAAGGGCTGCTTGACTTATGAAGAAAGATTTTAAAAGTACTTTACAAGATAAAAATTGTTAATTCATTGGTGGGAAAGTATGATATGAACAGTGTAAATTTAGCATAGGAAAAGGGAAAGAAAATTTAAAATGGAAGCTAACATAATTTGATTTTTCTTATCAACAACTTTGGCTATCTCTTAAATGAATAAAATGTCCTGTCTTTGTGTGAATTTCAATCATTACCATAATGACAAATGTAAAGGTAAAGGAAGTAAACGCTCAGTTTTCATTCCTTTATTAATTATTGTATTTTTTAATCTGTGGGATATTATGTTGTACTTGGTAACTTGATGCTTTTTAGAGGTGTCTTCTAGCTAGGATTTTAACTATTGTACTTCACTTGTGGCACCAACAATATTTTTGTCCCTCTATGGCAGTTTTTGAATGCCTATTTGTTCAATAAGTTTTCAGTGGCTATTATTAGAACTTTATACATTAATGTAAATTTGTAATTTTTTTCTTTGTTCTGTATTGTGGAAAGTGAGAAAAAATAAATGTAGAAATAAGTTAATGTTATATTTAAGTCATAAGTCATACATAAATTGCATAAATTATTACAGATTTTGTTATAGATGTTTAGCATTTACACATAAAATTTTAAAAGATGGATACTTTGGGATTATTCTATTTTATTGAAACCAGAAAATACTAGAGTTCAAGTATATATAATTTTTCTTTTTATATTTTCTCATATTTTTCTTAGTGAATTTCCACCTTTTTACATCATATTAATCATTTCTTCATTTCTTTTTTCAAATCATCTAGAATAAAAATATAACAAGCAAAAGTTACTTCTCCAAGTCTCCATTCTCTTTCCTTTTTTTGAAAAGGGGCAGTGTTGGCAGTGAAGATAGAGTAAAAATGGATTCTTTGTGAGTCCTGTTAAATTGTCAGGATGAACAATATTTTAGTATTACTTTGTTTTTTACTTGTGCCCGTTTTTCTTTTTAAATGTATTTTCTAGATCCATTAAAATATCCTTCTACTGCCTGCTGTTCCAAGCTTTGCACTTAATTACGGAGTACAAATATGAATTCAGTACGGTCCTTGCACTTGAGGAGTTTACATTCTATCAGAATTAATTGTTTGAAAAAGAAATTATTGTACCTGTTAGTAGTTTCTTTTTGCAAATTGTCAGACTAAGAATTACACAGCGCATCGGTGCATCCCACACCTCTTTCTGTCAGTGATTTGATTTTGTACCTTCCTTTTTTTCATTTTGGAGATCTGTGAAATCTACATTAGTTAAATTTTTTAATATTGTACTGTAATGGTGAAGAGCATTCAGACAGCTACATTCATATCCTGGCTCTTCACTCTCAAGTTCTGTGATTTTTTACTTGGCGATATTTAAGGATATTTTCATATGTTGAGTTTAAAATAAAATATAAGCATGAACTCAAAACTTTTTCTGATACTAGCAGTATATAAGATATGTGGCAATTTATGCATCCAGCCATAGTGAGGTTTCAAAATTTGGGAACAAATTATATTTCTTCTGTCTCAATTCTTTACTAAATGTCGAAAGCCAATTTTGGAGGACTCTTTCCATTTCATCATTACTAACAATTATTGTAAATTTGCAATACTTTCTGGGTAATGTTACCTAAGAGTAGAGGAACCCTTTGTTCCAATATTCCAAAACCTCATTATTCACAGAAGTAGAAACTGTTTTAACTTCAGCATCAGGTATTAGGTGATAGTTTATCTAATAGGTAGAATAGCATGAAAATATAAAGGTATTTCATGAACCATCCAAAGTCTGTGTTTCACACCAGTAATGCAAGCAAACATGTCTGTAATGAATTTATATTTCTGCCAGTGGTTGTGACACCAGTGTACTTGCAGAATGAATTAGCAGCAAGTTTTGGCTCTGGGAGTCTATGGTAAGTTTGGCAGTTTACCTTTCTACTTGCATTCTGCCATTAGTCTTTGCTTCTTTCTTTATTTTTCTCACAAAGATAATACTTTGAACTTAAGAAATACAGAGACTAGTGATTTTTTTACCAGACTCCAAGGTGCAGGTTTATATAGAATAACATTTAAGTTTTTGGTGACTATGTGGGTGGATTGCAGGGGGACAAGGTAGATGCCTTCTTCACCCTTGTTCTTTGGAAATCTTGGGATAAAAAGATAATATTTTCCCACAGTAATAACTTGACTTTTACGTTTCTGCCCAGGGAGGCTCAAGGAAGCATGAATGGCAGATTACAAAAGCAGAGGCACCACTTTATTTAGGACTTCATTTTCTAAATGGTTAGAACTACAGTTTGGGCTCCATAGAAGGAAAATTGATGCTTCTTCATTCAGAAGCCATTAATTACATTTAGAAGAGAAAAGCACAGTTCTCTGGTATTTACTATTATAGTTGGCATTTAATACAGTGCTCTGTACGTATCAGATGCTTAATACATGTCATCTAAGATTACTATTATTTCAAACAACTTTCAAACAAAGAAAAGTTCTGTTTTGCTCATATTCTTTTAATTTAGAGATTTTTCTGTCATTCTCTTTTTAAAGGAATGTTGAATTAAATGTCTTTTCCCTTTTTCTATAAATTTCTCCATAGCAAATAAAATTAATCCTAATCACTTTTGGGGAACATATTCGTTTTCATTCTGTTTCCCTTTCCAGTGAAATGCATTTATTGAGCTCTTGCTGTGTTTCAGACCCTATGCTGTAGACAGAGAAGACAGTGTTAAATAAGACAGTTTCAGTGTTTGAGGGAAGAAAAGGTGATGTAGGAAGAAGGAATGTTTTATTCTGAGAATTTTCCAGATGAAATTAAAGAATGACTGAAGTTTTCCTTTTTCTTCTTCAGTGCTTCTTTCATAGCTGGAAAGCTGCTATGCATTTGAGAAAGTGGTGCTGTTATGTTGCTTTCTCTATCTGCAATGTTCTCTCTCTGCAAAGTGCCTTTCTAATGACCTGTGTTGAGGCACCTTGCCCTGCATTACAGACACACAAAAGCAATTTCCAACACAACTGCATTTAGCTTTTGAAAAGAATTTGTTTGGTTTGGTTTGGTTTTTGAGGCAGGATCTCACTATATAGTTTAGGCTGGTCTTGAGCTCACTGGATGTAGCCCAGGATGGAAGTGAACTCTTGGTGATCCACCTGCTTCATTTGCTTGATTGTAGGCATGCACCACCACACCTAGCTTAAAAAGGAATTTTCTAATATTCTAGAGTTGGTGTAATGGTTGATACCTTGTGTCAATTTGGAAAGTTAAGAATCTTAGCTAAGTAACTGGGCAGTTCTACATCCTAGGATGTAAAGGACATGCCCTAAGGCAGCTATTTATGCCCTAGGATATTTTAATTGTTGACTCACTGTGTCAACTGGAGAAGTTTAGAAGTTTAACTAGTGACTCAGCAGGGGCCAGGGACCTCACTTTGCAAACATCCTGAGCCTGTGCAAGAGAAGAACTCAGATATGGTGTAAATGCTAAACCCTCCCTAGGGCACGTAACCTGCATATGATATAAGGAAGGAAAAGAAGCTTGCTTTCCTCATTTTGCTCTTGTAGCTTTTGCTGTCTTCAGTCATACCATCCTGCTTTGGAACCAGCTGATTACGGACTGAAGTCTCCACAAACTGTGAGCTACATAAACCTTTGCTTGCTTAATTTTGGGCACTGGGTATTTTGTCTTAGCAGCAAGAAGAAAGTTGCTTGATTACAGGCGTGCATCACCATGCCTGGCTTAAAAAGGAATTTTCTAATATTCCACAGAAATCATGGTAAGAAATCATGAGTTGGTCACATGCAGCCTTTCATGTGGCCTTGTGAAGAGTAAAGGAAATGAAGCTATGTCATAGCTGTCCATTGGGCAAGGACACTAAAGACAGGACACTCTGTTAGTGATATAACAGAGTAACTAGTATAATGAGTTAGTTGTAGTATGAGCTGAGATATGAAAGCATGAATTGTAGATTTGACTCTAACAAGGAGGAAAATTATGGATGTTTCTGTCTTGATGTCAATCAGAGGATTAAATCCAAATGGCATTTTGAGAACAAAATTTAATACCTTAGTGGCCACATGACATAAATTATGGTACGTGATAGTGTGAGGACACAGACTCATTATTCCCTTCTCTCTTATAAAAAAGTCCATACTTTCTTCCTCTCCTTACTCGTATTTATAGAACAATTATATAGGACAGTGGTGGTGAACCTGAGGCATATGTGGCACAGTAGGCTGTTTGTATCATTGAAAACTCTAAAGGTTCATCACCGATACAGGAATAGAGTATAGGAATTATGTCTTAAAGTACTGTGGTTGCTGTAACAAAATAACACAGACTGCATGGCTTAGACAACACTTCTTTTCTCATAGTTTTGAGGCTGACTTTCCAACATGAGGGTGCCTGCATGCCTGCCTTCTGATGAGGGCTCGCAGGTTATCACACGGCCTTTCTGCTGACTACATGAAGACCACTTCGGTGTTTCTCTTCCAGTAAGAGTACAAATTTAATGGATTAGAGACCTCTTAGAATTTCATTTAACCTTAATTCCTTCACTAGAGGCTCTATGTCGAAGTACAGTGATGGGATATGTGGTAGAATTAAAGCTTCAACAAATGAGTTTTGAGGAGACGCAATGAATTATGTAACAGTCTTTATTTTGGACAGTTTGTTTCTGGAAACCTCAGGGTAGAGAAGATAGTATTTTTCCATAGGAAAAAGTTGGAATTCATATTCCTGGCTGGAAGTGCTCAGGGAAGCATATATATTGTTTTTGTTTTTGTTTTTTTTCTGGACCCAGGTATCGAGAATGATGCAAAAAATTCCATTGTTCATTTCTCTCCAGCTGTGGATTAATCTAAACCTTCTGTATTTTTTCTTCTTGTGTGTATTTGTTCTATATGTTCTTTCAAACAGTATACTAATACTGAGATATTAAAAGGAAGTTATCTGGAGAATTTAGAGTTTTTTCTTTATCTTTGAGGGTAGATTTATGCTTCTTAACCTGTTAGCGTTCAGGGCCCCTTTTATGCTCTTAAAATTTATTGTGGTCCCATAAAGCACCTTTATTGGTGAGAGTTATATTTTTAGGTGGTTACTGTTAGAAATGAACACTAGGAAAAAATTTTGAATATTAACTTAATAATAAGAAGTCTATTTTTTATATATTAACATGTATAATGATCCTAATGAAAAACAATTATTTTCCAAAGCAAGAAGATAAGTGAGAGGTATTATTTTACATTGGTGCTAATCTTTAGTGTCTGGCTTAACAGAAGACAATTGAATTTTAAGGTTTATCTTAGCATTCACTCTATTACATTTCATGTAGTCCATTGGAAACTTATGTATACTCATGACAGAGTCGGAATAAAATATAAAATAACATTATTGTGAAAATTGTTTTGACTTTGAAGATTTCCTTGGGGGTATCAGGGCTTCCCAAGGGTACCCATACCATATCTTTAGAACAACTAATTTAAATATTAATCTACTTATCTTTAAATGATACTGGAGTTTGATCCCAGGGGTTTTGCACTGAGCCATACTTCTAGCACACCTCTCTCCCATCCCCTTCATTTTTTTATTTTGACAAAGGATCTTAGTTGCTCAGTTGTCCAGACTGGACTCAACACTGAGATCCTCCTGCCTCAGTCTTCCAAAGTCCTGTGGCTACAAGCCTGTGCTACCATACCTCACTTCAACCTGCCTTTTTCAGGAACTATAGAAGAATGACTTCAGGAGTTACAGCAAATGGAAAGTGAAGCTATGGAATTGCATAGCAGGTTTCTCAGGACAGATTTATATTGCAGAAGTTGGAAATGCTCTGGTCAGACATGTCTGACAGCTACATTACCAGATCCCTGGCTTATTTGAGGGTTCCACAGACATTTCAGTCTTGGCTGATTCTTAAGTAAGGAGGACAAGATATTTAAAGCAACTAAGTACCTCTAAAAATTGATTTTTACCAATTTCTGTTTATACTGAAGGGTTTTAACAAATTGCCCCTTTCCCAACACCATCAGACCTCCAGTTTATAAAAGTAGAGATACATCGTTTAACTTCTCAGACTTTTACTGCTTTCCTAGATTGGTGTTAATTTAAATGAATTAAAGGACTACTGAAGCTCAGCTATTTTTTTCTACTTGTCCTGATATGTGGACCCAGGAGGCCAATTTGTCTGTACCTTCCCCCACCATAGAATGAGGTAGACCTAAGTACAATCAAACCTCGTTTATCTTCTTTTTTTTTTTTTTTGGTGGTGACTGGATCTTTGGGGCTGTAAATGACTTGCATTGATACCTTCTCAAGCTTTATATCTGGGCCTAACAAGGACCTCTGGGACAAGCCTTTGGGGTTTGACTATACCTGAAACAGACAGTTAATCTAATTAAGTAGCTATAATTTCCATTTAGCTGGCAATGGGGAAAGGAGGGTGCTTCCAGCAAGCTGCACGGTGATTTTCATTTAAGTGTTCTACACCTAGAGGGCTGAACCCTTACAATCCCAGTTGACATTTTACTACTGTGAAATGCTGGTATGTTATAAATTGGAGACAGGTCTCATCATAAAATGGTGAAAAACAAGAGTTTTTCTCTTGTCCTTTTCTCACAGAAAACTTGATAGGAGTTTAATTAGCACCTAAGACTTGCTTAAATCCAAACTACTAATTCTCTTCTTTCCACCAACTACCACCTTCATGCCCCCTTCCTCCACATGTCTGTCCCTTGAATTCTGTCTCTGTCTCTTTCCCGCTTCCCCCCACCCTCCACACACCATTTAAAATCCTGTTTACCCCTTAAAATCAAATGAGATGGAAAGGGACATTCACTCCCAGCACTGGCTTCCTTTATATGGAACATAATGTGTGGCCTGATAGTATGTCTCCATATATAGAAATGTGAGAATCTTTTATCTCCTGGATTTTGATGTCTTGGTTGTTGGTTTCAAAGTTTACTTTTGCCCAACTGAATTTTGATGTTCTCTGTTTTTCTTGTTTCTAATAAGCAAACTAGATCTGTGCCTTATGAAATTGTGTGCAGTTTCATTTTATTTCGTATTCCAGGTATGTTAGAAGAAGTTAATGTAAAAACTGCTTGTGTGGTATAGTGTAGAGGTTATTTGTGGTTCTGAACATGTAGCAGTTTCTAAACAGTGTTTGTCACTTTATGTTTGCTGCTGTCCTTGAGCTTAGAGAATGCTTACTAGATAATTAAAAAATACCTGTCAGACCTTTGATTACTAGGTGCAAGGCAGAAGAAATATGGTTACAGGTCCATGTTCTGTACTGACTTAGCCATATCAGGGTTGTAGTTGATTTTAAAGGCTTTCTGTCCACGTTAGTATTGTGTTTTGCCATGAGAAAATAGAGGTCATCGAAGCTGTGAAGTACAAAGTTTATCAGAAACTACCCTAAGACTGTCTTTCCTCCCTTCCTCCCAAAATGTATGATAAACTGTGACCAGATGTAAACACGTATATCCTAGAATGTACATATAGATTCCACTGATTGAACTAGAGTTTTGGAAAAGTAGATGATCGATCTACTTACCTTAACTCGTTTATTCAAAATAACTGCCAACATTATAGAGAGTTAGTTCTTCATTTTCCTGGTGTTTATAGTAACTACCAAAAATGCTTTTATACTAAATGAAGACTTTGTGTGGTTCCTTTGTGTGAGTGGACTGAAAATAATTACTGAACAAAGACCTGGAGTCTGGCCTGTCATTATGTAATAATTGTTCAAATGAATAAGGCTCTCAAAATCAGAGAACTGAAGTGTTGCATACCTTTGATTGTTGGTATTGTGTTTTCTAATTGTAAAGTCATGGCAAAACAAAAACTTTACAATCCACCCATCCCTCTATCCCCCTCCTTTGTCAGCCACTGAGCTGCTTTCTGTCATAGATAAGCTTGCATTTTGTAGAATTGTATATAGATTAAATTATATTGGTTTATAGAGTGGAATTATAGTACACATATTCCTTGTTTAATGACTATTCTGACTTAAAAGCAAGGTATGCTGTTCTCACGAATGACTCATTCCCCAGGCTTATGACCCATATTTTTTTGTTGGTCAGTTCTCTACATGTTGTTTGTAAAGCCTCAATATCTTTTTTGTGTGTGTGTGCAAAACACTTTGTTTATATAGTACTGTAATTTTTGATGATTGAACTGTAGAAGTCCTGTAGGAATGTAGTTTTATGTTCTGTTACAGATTATAGTACAGCACTGTATGTAAAAGTTATGCAAATACAAGCAAAGTCATCAAGTTAGTTTTTTTACAATTTCTTGTGCTCTTCATTTACTATTTTTGCACTGTACAGACTGTATACAGTTTCTCATTTAGTGATCATTTACTCATTTAAAGGATCCAGTCATAGGTGTGTAACTTGGTCATTAAATGACTGTACTTCTTTTAGCTCTGACTTCTTTCACACAGCATATCAATTCTTTTTTTTAGTTAATAAGTAATATATCACTGTGTAGATGTGCATAATTGATATGTTTACCACTTTGTGGACATTTATAAATAAAACCGCTGTGAATACTCTGGTCAAGTCATTGTGCAAACATTTGTCTTTGTTTCCCTTAGGCAAATACCCTAAGAGTTGTTTGGTTGTCATGTAGCTATGTGTTTTACTTTTTAACAAACAGCCAAACTGGTTGTACCATTTCACATTGCCATCAGGAGTATATGAGAGTAATTATTAATTTAGTATAAACTTTTAAATTGTAGACAATCTAATGGATTTATAGTTGGTATCTCAGTATAGTTACTTTCATTTTTCTGATACCTACTAGCAGTTATCTTTTGACGAGTTTTCTTTTGCCCATTAGTATATCTTTTTTTGTGAAATTGTCATTCAGATCTTTTGCCAATTCTATTAAATTGGATAATTTATTGTCTTATTAATAAAAGTGGTAAAAATTCTTTATGTCTTGGATACATGTTTATATGGGCCTAATATTTATAATACAAATTCTCCCTTTATAGAAACACCAAAGATGCTGTACTGTCACTTTCTGGTCTCTATATAGTATTTTTCTATTAAGAAATCTGTGGTAATTTGAATTTTGTTTTCCTATATGTGATGTGTCAGACAGTTTTCTTTTTTTCCTAATGGTTTTGAGTTTTTTAGTTTTGGACCATTGATTTTTCACGTAACTTTTTCCCTGGTGTTTTTCTTCTATCGTTCTTGGATTCTAGTCTTGTTGCTATTGTAGCTGAGGTAGTGTTCATTTTTGCCTCAGTATTTCTTTTCTCAGTGATCTTTTAATTGGATATATATTTCTTTGCCTTTAAACTTACTTTTTTTTTTGTCATCACCATTCTGCTTTTTGAGGCCATTCTGTGATCTTTTTTTCTAGTTTAAAATTTTTATTTTGTTTTCTAAATTTGTCTCCTGGGAATTTTATTTTCATTTACTTTAATACATTCTTTATCTCAGAGAACAGTTACAACAACTTTAAACTATGAAAGTTTCATTATTTGTTGAATGTCTTTTCCACTGAGAATTGTTCACTTTTCCTTGGTCCCTTGTACTGTATATGAAGTAATTTTGGATTGTATCCAGAACATTGTAAATGTCATATTGTATGGACTCTGGGTCCTGTTTTAGTCCTCTAAAGAATGTTCATAGTTTGTTTTAGCCAGCAGTCAACCTGCTCAGGTTCAGACCTTGAGTTCTGTTTTTCCTTTTGTGTGTAACAGTTTCAGTCTCCGTTCAGTTCCCTTAGCTCTGTATGGATGATAGAGTAATTCTCTTCAAGGACATCTACTATGTCATAATCCATGGGTCCTAGGAATATTTTAAGTTACACAGTAAAGGGGAACTATGGTTGCAGTTAAGAGATCAGTTAAAGAAATTATCCAGAATTATCTATATGGGTCGGTGTAGTCATAAAGGCTTTTAAAAATAAAGAGGGAGGCAGAAAAATCGGTATAAAGCAGTGATGGCAAACCATTTCGAGCTTTCAGTAATAATGAACAGTTGGATGGGCCTCATGTCATAGGTTCTCCACCACTGGTGTAGAGCAACGCAGTGTGAGAAAAAGGCACCTGGCTCCGGCTGGCTTTGGAGATGGAAACGGGACATAAGAAATGCACACAGTCTCTAGAAGTTGGAAGACAAGGATGAATTTTCCCTTAGCCTCCAGAAGCATCGGAGCACTGTTGATACCTTGATTTGGGCCCAGTGACACTCCTTTTGGACTTGTGACTTGCAAAACTGTAAGATAATTTGTTTTAAGCTCCCCAAATTCTGGAAATTTCATGTTAATCACAAAAGAAATATACTTTTCCATGTTGGTTTTCATGTCATACACATACATTGCTTAGTGGTTATTCTGTAATAATTTCTGTGAGTTCATAGACAGGGTTAGGGGACTCTCTTCCCTGATTCTGTCCCCGTGATGTTCCCTCAATACTGTACAGCCTGAAGGGCTGAGTAGTTCCTGATTCTCTGTAGAAGTACGGAGCTCATGGGAGTTTCACCTAATTGGCAGTGACACACCACTCTGAAACTGAAACCTGCCCACAGGGCAAAGCAGAGGAAGAAAAGAACAAAATTAAAATGGACACCACATATGGATTGCTTCACCATGTTTTGACCCCATCGTTCACTGTAAAGTGAAGTGAAAATATAGACACCTTAAAACAATGAGTGAAAAATCTGTCTAGATTTTCATAGTTTTCTCCCAGTCTTTTAGTTTTTTCATGCTTGATGCAACAGCTACTTTCGTGCCTTGTCTTTACTGTTTCCCCAAAGGTTTCAGCCAGTCCTCTCAGAATAGCTCTTTCTTCATGTATTTCATAAGTTAGTTGAATTGCCTAATAGCTACACGAAGTGTAACTAGAAATGCCACAGTGGACTTTGGGTCAGCTCCTGACTACAGTGAAGTGCAGGAGAGGAGTGGTTGAGCATACTGTATGTACCAGCTTAATACTTTTCCATTGCTACGGTAACAAATGATCTTAGGC
Source organism: Dinomys branickii (assembly GCA_004027595.1). Lineage (NCBI taxonomy): Eukaryota > Metazoa > Chordata > Mammalia > Rodentia > Dinomyidae > Dinomys > Dinomys branickii. The sequence continues at coordinate 61,626 of PVLD010008603.1, forward strand.
AACAGGTTTATTATCTATAGTTCGACAGTACATGTTAGAAACCTGACACACATCTATCTTACCAGGCTGAAATCAAGGCATTGCCAGGGCGGTATTCCTCTTGTAGCCTCTGGATATGTTGTTTCTTTAAATTTTCTGGGTTCTAGAGATGGTACACATACCTTGACTCCTGAGTGCCTTTTATTCATCATTAGCGCTGAGGAAGTTAAGTGAACTCCATTTTATATTACTTCGCTGTGATCTCTTCAGCCTCCTCGCAGTTTTAAGGACTGTTCTGATTGTATTGTGCCCAAGTAGTTTCTTCAAGGTTGATTTTATGTTATTTTATAATTAAGCTGTAGTTAATATACCTGTCTTTGTATCTTTTGAGGTGTTCTATGGGTAGAATTGAGGAAGTGATGGGAGTGAAATTATTTTGGTGTGGTTCATAATACACGAAAATTTTATCCTTAGCCAATTCATCCAAATAGCCATATAATTACATTTACTTAATTTGTTACTTAGCTGAAATGTTTAACTCTTGGTAAAATTTATACCCATTTATGGTAGACTTTCTTTTGTTTTCCTGTTGTGCTGGTACTTAAGCCCACGAATTGTGAAGTACTAGGTAACTGCTGTGACACTGAGCTATATATACCCCAGCCTCAACAAAATGACTTTTTACCAACTTTTGAAAACTTATGTGGTAGATATAATTATTTCAGTATGGTTGCAGTTTTAAATTTTAAAAACTAATTTAGCTGGTCTTGACTCCATAATTTTTCATATCCTACCAACATTAAGTAGTTGGAGATTTTCTGAACATGGAAAGATGGAAAAGTTCTGGTCAACTTTTTGTCATGAAAATTTCTTGTGTATTTTGAATTTCAAGCCTTACATATGGCTCTAATATCAAGGATAGTGATATTATATTTCAACATATTTAAAATCTAACTTACTGCTTTTTAAATTTATTTTCACAAATTTTATAATTTTCTTTATTAGATAAATATTTTTAAGTACATATGTTTAGTGTCTGATATGTGGATCATAATCAAAATTGCCTTTCAGTAGAGCTTACAAATTTTCTGAAAAGTAAATAGCTATAGTGAAATTTGGTTCAATGAATAAAACATTAAAAATGCAATTTTTTGATCTATGATTTGGTATATGATTTGGTATACTTTAGTATATTATTTGGTGTAAACTGTAAATTGTTAATTGAAATGCTAGGTGAACTGGCCAAATTCTGAGGTAGGGATGGGGGGCTGTCATTACCTGTATAAGTGTCCTTGTGAGCCAGGACAATGAGTTCTGTGTCCCAACAAGCAACAGTGCAGTCACTGATTTTTCATATGTTCAGACTAATGTTTGTAAGACACAGGACAGTTGTTAAATTTGTCAGAAATTCTTGCAATGAAAAGCAAATTTTAAATATTAGTAAATATAATTTCTTCACTTAGACACAAAACTTTTATGCTAAATATTACCATCTCTTATCCCAAGTACTTCATTTTACTGGTACTACACAGTAAAAAGAAATAGTAATAAATTTTTCTCAAAAAGTAACTGTAGCAGATGTGTAAACATCATATTATTGTCTCACTAGTGTAAGAAGCTGAAAAAGTAAATAAGGTCCAAAATGTACAGTAGATATGGTGAATTGCGAAGAAACTGTTCAAAAGAAAAGAGGGAAACTGATGGGAGAAAGAGGAAAGGAAGAGAAAAGGAAAAATATACATATATATATGATACTTAAGATACTTATACAGCATTTCTCTTAGTTCATTGAAATGAAAGGTTTGTGCTAATATTTTTTGGGTAATATTTCATGCCCTATATCTTGTACTCTGAGTAAGTACTATGAAGATAGCAGTTTGCAATATATTAATTATTATTACTGTCCTGTTAACCTGATTTGAAGCTCTTGTTTCATTTTTATTTCTAGTTTTTCTTCTCTTTAAAATAAAAACACTGGGCTGGGGATATAGCTCAGTGGAATAAGCGCCTGCCTAGCAAGCGCAGGGTCCTGAGTTCGATCCCCAGTACCGCCAAAGGAAAAAATAAATAAATAAATAAATAAAAACATTATCTATAGCACATCATCAGAAATGTCTTTAAAAATACATTTTCCCACAATCATTTCCAGTGTGATTTTTTTTCTTTTTAATTAATTAAGGTCTTCAGGGTTTATTTATTATTAAATGTAAGAATACATTTTAAGTAATGAGTTCCATTTTTCTTTTAAAGGGAATAAGAATATCTAGAATAGAGAAATAACGTGTAGCACCACGTAGACTTGCTGTCATTGCTGAGTGCTCGTACAGTTTTAAGATAGACTATTATTTTAAACTCATTCATTTAAAAAAACTTTCTGTGGAACAAAAACACATGACTTCTCTGAGGTTGCCCGACCATTTCCTGTGAGTCTGGGAGAGAGCTTGTTTTCAGAATCACCAAGCTGAACTTAGGTAGAACTAAACTTAGCTGAGCAGTTGTGTGGGGCTGAGCTCACCTGCTGTTTTGCTTCCACCTTCCTGTAGAAAAGTTAACATTTAAAAAGTAAAGTTCTTGTCATTGTTACTAACGAGCTGGATATCTTTGAACAAATGATAATTGTTTTATCTATAAAATGTAATAGAATTACAGCTTCTCTAAAAAAAGTTGTTTCAAATAGCAATGATGGTAATAGCAATAATAGCCTCTTTTAAAAAGACTAATTTTCTATCAGCAAAATATAAAGTTTCAGTCAAAGGACACTGTGTTGTATTTGGATAATTGTATAATCTTAAAAAAGAGGAAATAAAGTCCAATTAATTGCCTGTGACAGAGAGATAACACAGTGACTTTAGTGGACAACATTGACCGGTATTTCTTGAATACCTGCTGAGTGCCTGGCTGAGAGAGTTGTGGAAACCAAAGGGTCAGTGTCTGACTTGTGGTCATTATCTCTAAATGGATGGGACTATTGTAAGCCTCTAAGTCCTGAGGGTGTGTAAATAAGAAACATTTCTCTAACACTAGGGATGTGGTTTACACTCCTGGGCTATTTTAAATCCCAAAGTCATGTCACATTGTAGGGAAAGGTTTAAATTCTGCAATCAAACTTGGAACTTGGCTGTGTTACTTATTAAAAAGTTCTTTAACCTCCAACTCTGTCTTCTCTCTATATATAATAAGGATTAAGGGTATGACAGATAAAAGGCTGATAAATAATATAGGAAACTAATAATTATTGAGCACTTACTAGGTGCTTGGCTATGTTCTAAATGCTTTAATTCTCGTAACTCACTCAGAAAGATATTATTACCGTCCCTATCTTTACAGAGGAACAAACTGAGCTTAGCAAGAAGTAACTCACTGAGGGTTACACAGGAAGTAGCAGAGCATCTGGTTCTGGGGAGGTTCTCAGCTACTCTTCTGTGCTTTCTCTGTATTGCTCAACCCAGTGTTAGCATATGGTGAAGCCCACAGTGTATGGTGCTGTCTTACGGGTGTCATCGTTGTTTGCAGAGCTGGCAAGGTGGTGGTGATGGTTTGGGTTTACTTTCGTCACTGTTCATCTTGGTCATGTAATTGGTTCTGAGGCAGTGCTTTCTCAGAGTCATTGATAAGGGAATGAGAAACTATAAAGTCATATACATCAAAGTGCTTGGACTTTTAGGAAAAGAAGCCCAGTGTTCCACACAGGAGTTTGTGTATAAAGAATGCAAAGTGTTCTAATACCAAGTGTTCTAGTCTCTCCATATGCTTCTGAGTTGAAGTCTGAAGTAACCATGAGGCCCCTGCATATGGTTACATTTCAGAGACACCACAGAACTGTGGAACACTAATAGTATACATAGGATAACCTCAGTTTTCCTAGGATAAATTGGTCTGTAAGACTAGTACAGGGGCTGGGGCTGGAGTTCACTGCTAGAGAGAACAAGGCCTCAGACTCAGTTTCCAGCAACAAACAAACAAAACCTCACCAAAGTACTAACTGAATAAAGAGATCATCCATTATTACATAGCACATCACAAAGCTTACCTACTTAAAACAGCAGCCATTTTATTTGCTCATTATTCTTTAAGTCAACAGATTAGATCAGGTTTAGTGGAGTGTTTTTTCCACTGATCTTGCCGGAGGCCACTCATTGCAGGTATGGTGTCTGTCAGCTTGACAGGGAACTGGGTAGTCTGCTGTGGCTTCACCCCTCACTGGCAGTCAGTGCTCGCTGTGGGCTGGACTTGTCTTTCGATGTGGTTCCTCATCCATAAGGAGGTCAGCTAGATTTCATCTCGTGGAGCTGTCGGGAGTAAAAGAGAAGTAACGAGGCTTCTTGAAGTTCAGCCCGGGGTTAGAAATTCCACAGTCCTTTCTGTTTCCTTTTACTAACCAGAGAAAGTCACATGCCCAGTCTGGATTCATATATAGATTCTTAATAGCAGGTCCGTGAGAGAGTGGTAGTAAATTGTAACACGGTATCCAGGTTTTTAGATTTCACTGCCCAGGAGCCAAAGAGTATTGACACTTTGTTTTAAGTTGATTTTTAACTCTAGATCTAAGCAAATTAAAATATGATTTGTACATGTTTGATAGATTTATTCCAATTTTTACATATAAAAAGAAGACATAGATAATAAAAACACTGACTGTACCCATAACTTCACCTTTCTGAAATAAGCCCTGCTAACATTATTTAGCTTGTATCCACCTAGGTGAATAGTTACTTAAAGTTGTAAAATCTGCTTTTCTCTGTACTGTATTTGAATACCTTTCCATGTGGAAGACATTTATCTTATGTCTGCATCCTATTTTGTTACATAGGAACATACCTATCCTGTTCATAAACACTGAGGTTGTGATGAGGTTTGGCTCTGGTTTGTCCCCCTAGGGTTTGTGTAGTGGAAGGCTGGTCCCCAGTTTGGTAATGAAGGGAGTGCTGGAGCCTTAAGAGGTGAGGCCTCGTAGGAGGTCCTTAGGTCACTGGGGGGTCCTTAGGTCACTAGGGCACTGCCCTTGGAAGGTATTAAGGTAGTTTACATGCATGAAATCCTGAGTTAGTTGTCAGAGGAGGGTTGTTATAAAAAGAGTAAGCCAGGCCCCACCCCACACTCTGGCTTCCTGTCAGACATGTGATGTTTTCTTTCTGCACATGTTCCTGCCATTGTGGTGTCATTTGGCATGAGGTGATACAGCCAGAGGGGCCTCACAGAGCTGAGGCTTTGCTCTTGGGCTTCAGAAGCTTCAAAACTGTGAGCTGAATAAATCTGTTCTCTTTATAAGAACTCAGCCTCATGTACTTAATGGCAAAATTGAATAACACAAGTTTTCCTCCATTTGTTATGTAAACAATGGTGTGTATATATCTATATACTCAGGATAAATTCCTCTTGACTTGGTCAAAATATATTTTGGACTTCTGTCTATTCAAGGAAGATGTGATTTTTAAGAACCTATGGTTTAAACTCATCAGTGAGTAACTTTGCAGGGCTAGATGTGTTATATTTGAGATGATGATAAGGAAACATTTCTAAAGTTACTTAAAAATGGAAACATAAAGGAATACAGATTCCTTTGATATTTCATCTGCAAATCAAAATGCACATACTTCTGATTTTGATGGGCCAAATATAGGTCCATTGCTTAGAGTTGTCTTTCATCTGATAGCTGATATCTGCTGTCCATGATGCGTCTTAAATTTTCAAATCTTGGTTTCTCTTTCTTTTTTTTCTTTAAATTGAAAACTTCCAAGACTGTGTGTAGAAGTTTGGAGAATTATGCCTTATCCATCCTTCCCTCCCCTCCCCTCGCTTATGTTTTCTGTGCTCATACCTCATTTGGAAGCAGTGTTATTTTAGGCACTTAGCTTCATAGGGTCTTTCTGGCACATATCTCAATTTTCATAGGAACTTTTTTTGGTATAGTTTCATTTAATGCAATATTTATTATATAACTGCAATTATAATTTTGGCCAGCATAAACCAATTGGAGAACAAACACTGATTCTTGGTAAGAATACAACTATTCTGATGGGACCAAAAGTGTTAGAGTCTAGACAGTAAGGAGCCATTTAGTTGAAAGCACTGAGTGGGTACCTGGCATCGGAAAAGGTTTTACGGAAGCATAAAAGAGCTTGAGTTAATTTAGAGGTTTAAGTAGTCATTAGATTAGAGGAACCTCTACCTTGTTCATAGAGGTAGAAAATACATTTTTTCTGAAGGAAATGACTTCTTCATTTTTTTACTCCTTTTTTCTGAAGGAAATAATTTCATTTTTTTACTCTTTTTTCCCCCCAGGTTTGTATTACAGCAGGTGTTTATTTGCCCGTCTCCTAATCTTTTGCATGAAGGTCATGTCTGTGAAGCATTCCACAGAAGGGTTCTTCATATGCTGCTGTTATTGCTGCTGTTTGATGTTCCCTTTGGTCATTGGAATTTCTCTTTTCCATATTAAATGTTCTCCCTCGCATGTTAACAATATGCTTTGTAGCTGCAAAATTAAACCAGTGAATACTTCATCTTCTTTATTTCTCTCCACCACCCGAAGTGTTGATTTTTTTCTTACAGGATAACAGCAGCTGTGATTAGACTCAGTACATAAAATGTAGTAGAGAATTTGAAGATGGTGGAAAATTTACTGACCCAATTTTTAGTTTTGTAAAGTATAGTTGATACCTATAGTTTATTTCAACAGAAAAATTAGGTATTATATGAAGTTAAATTGTCTTCTTACAAATCATAGCTGCCCACAAATCTGAGTCTTAATGTGTAAGTGCAGTTATAGTAAATGAGGATGAATTTAGATGTACTTCATTCCTAGGGATGTTTTGGAAGAAATTGTAACATCTCTGTATCAAGGAAGCTATTTGACAGACATCTTGGAAGTCAGAAGACTTTAAGTGTAAATCATGTGGATTAAAATCTCTGTGAAACATAATTCTTATACATACACAGTAGTTGAGGTGCTACATGAACCCTACTGTAGCTGATCCTAAAAGACAAGAGGCCAGAGTTGATCCTTTGGTGTTTCTGGGGCTTGAGGCAAAAATAAGGTCTCTGTACTCTTTCTGAGTTTTTTTTATCTACCAATGTGTGCTACAAATGACATGTGAACATTATCTCTTGCGGTAAAGGTATGAAGGAGAAACTTGGAGAGAAATACTAGTACAGTATGCTTGGCTGAGAAGTAAATGATGTGTTTATTTACTTATGATTTTGAAGCTTCTATCCTAATTTCTAATATAATAGCAGTGAATTCATTAATTATAACTATGGTTTGTAAAATATTGTGACTCACTTACCTTATTGGATCCCTATAATAATCTAAGTAGACCCAGTTTTTCATATTTTACTGTTAAGAAAACCAAGATTGTGATATGCACCAAGTATTGGAGTTGTGACTAGAATTCCTAGTTTTCACTATATTTAATGCCTCATGAGCTGTTTTAAATTACATTCTAGCCTTGAGAAGAATTATAGTGACTTGTCTGAAGAACCAGTGTGCAGTGAAAGTGGAACAGTGTCTACACCATCATCACTGACTTATTTGCTGGGCCCTGCTGACTCAGCCCCACAGCATGTGTTAGAAGGACCTTGTTAACCTCACAGCTAGTATGTAAATTCTTATCTTATTCCAAGCTTCAGAAAATTTAGGTTAGCCCTTGCATGGATGTGGTAATTTGCATTAGTTAATACTCTATTTTAATGCATTGAATATTGCTACTTCTGGTTCAGCATTAACTGTAGACTTCTTCCACTCTAGACACTGGGAATACCAGGTGAGTGAGGTAAGAGCCTCCATCAGGTGGAATAATTCATGAGAAAAGCAAAATTTAGTATTGCAATCTATGCAGAAATTTTCCTCTCTGCAGAAATAAACCAGGGCTTGAGATTTTCTAAACCTTCTTTCCTTCAGATTGTAATTCTTTAATATGCACAAAGTTACCAGGATTAAAATATACCCGTTATTGTAGAAAAGATAAAGGTTTTGGAACTCAGTATTTCATCCTAAATGTGGTAGCCTGTCCAGGCAAATAGTGTGGACTGTTTCCATTTTCCGGATGTAAGAGCCAGTTTGAGAGAGTGGTGTGTAGGATGGAGAGAGTGAGGTGACTCATAACTCTGGAACGCCTCCTCTCTCCCTGTAACCTCTGTAGAACATTGGCAGGGCAGCAGCGTAATTAACACTGCACAGTCTAATTATAAACAACTCTCTGTGCAGTGGCTACCAAGAGGCAAGCCTGTACCTGATGATCTTATAAATTGGCAGGGTTACTTTAAAATGATGATTAGATAATGTGAAGTTTACTGTAAATCAAGTTGCTTTCCCTTGATTAGAGTTAGATACTATGGGGGAAAGAAAAGTGAATTACAGTAATATGGTAATCTTACTGAGGTTTTTTCTTTTTAGGGCCTATTTAAGTGTTTCTTTATTGGAGTCCTTCTAGTTTTTTTTCCTTAGAAAAGGAGTTATCTTAATTTTTATACCATACTATTTTAAGGAAAGGAGGAAAAATGTCAAGGGTAGTAGAGCTTTTTCAATAATAGATGGATTGATTTCTGAGACATGAAACAAACCAAAGGTGTTGGAAAATTACATTGGAGTAGTACACTTAGTGGGGGTGGGGAGAAAAAAGTCCTATCGCCTGAAAAGAATAAGGATATAATAGGAGTAAAAAAATGAAGTGGCCACAGCAGCCACACATGCTTGAAAGAAACCAAGATGTTTGTAATGTGGTCTCACAAACACGTCAGCAGAGTAGACACTGTGCATGGTGGTGTGTGCACAGTGGAGTTTTGGATTTGTGGAAGCATGGCTGACAACTAAGGGTGATGTAGTTAGTTTATATATAGGTTTTGACCACTCAGTCTCAAGAGATTCAGGATAAAGGTGTGAGTTATGAAGATTGATTTCATGTCGTTGCAACCTTAACTACTGTAGGATGGTGGTAGTAATTCTGCAGAATGAGCCTCAGAGTTGTGATTAGCTTAAATGAAGTAAAAATTTTTAATTGGATGTTTAAAAATGAGGCCCTTATTTTTTGTTCCTATTCATAAGTATACAGTTAAAATTTTAAATGGACACTTAAAAGAAGTTGTACTTTTTAGGAAAAGAAGTACAAAAACCCAAATACAAAGATGGATGAGGGTTTGCTTTTACTATGGTTGTAGGGCACGTATACTTTCTTAACTTGGGTATAACTAGCATCATTCACTGGCTAAGTGATTTTGTTATTTGCCCGTTATCCTTGAGAGAGGGACAGGTGTAAGACAGACTTGTTAAAGAACTTTGTTTCTAGCTCATGAACCTGTTCTGATTTTTTCTATTAGTTGACCTAACTAGACTTGGAAAATAAGTGAAAAATTGGTCTTGAAGAACAATCAGGATGTGATATATGTGGAATTTTAGGCCAGTTTTTGAGAGAATATAATTTAGAGGCAAAATTCTTGCTTTCCTGTCCCCTTTTGCTTTAATTTTCTATTGTTTGTTTCCTATTTCACTGATTTCTGCTCTGTTCTTTACTACCAATTCTACTTAAGTTTAATTTGCTGCTTTCTAACTTTGTTTTGGTGCGAAGTTATATGCTATATATTTTAAATATTTTTTTGGTGTTAACACTTAGATATCTGTGGTATTTTGGTATGTTTTTATTTATTTCAAATACTTTCTAACTTCCTTATGGTTCCTTGATAGTACTACTTGTATCTTCTGTGGCCTCCTTGTTTGTTGCCTACTTGCCTAGTCAGTTATGGAAAGAAAGGTAGTAAGTTCTCCAGCTCATGTGTGAGGGTGTTTATTGTTTTTTATCTTGAATTTTATTTTTAATGAATTTTGAAACTGTTATCAGATATATACATATTTAAGATTGGTAGCTGATCCTGTTGGATTTCTCTTTTTATCATCATAAAATTTCCTTCTACTTTGTTTTTAAATTTAAAATGCATCTTATGGACAGGATATAGTTGGTTCTTGCTTTTTTACCCCAATACAGTTGGAATCTATTCATAACCAGTGTAATTAATTACGTGGTCAGATCTAAATCTACCATTTTGCCCCTTTTGGTTTTGTTCTGTACAGCTTCTTTGTAGGTTGCCTATTTTTAAATACTCTGTTTCCCCCCTTTAGATGTTTTTGCTGTACTTCTTTTTAATTTTTTAATATTGCATTTTCAGATGTGCTCTAGGCTAATAATATGGATTCTTAAGATATTAAAGTCTGTGTATAGTCAGCATCCTAGCTTCACATCTTACATGTGATCCTTTCACATCCTGCCTTATACGTTTATTTGATGTTTCATTTACCCCCTCAATTCATAAATATGATCCCTTTATAATGATCTGTCAAGTTCTTGAACTTTTTTTTGCTGTCTTCAATCTGCTATTAGATCCATTCGATGATTTTTCCTTTTACCTCTTTTAATTCTACTATAGTCCCAGTTTCTCTTCTGAAAGTTACATCTAGTCACATATTCATATGTCTAATATATATGTGTGTCATATTTATAATAGTGGCTCTAAAGATTTTGCTAAATGCAATATCTAGGCCACCTTAATTCCTAATGCCACATTTTCTTATGGGTCACATTTTCTTATTTCATTAGATGCCTAGAAACTTTTAACCACATATTAGATAGTCTTGTAGAGATGGTTTTTTTTAAAGAAAAATTGCTCTATGTGATGTTTTTGATTTTAGTAGGTAGCTTAGTTACTGACTGATCACCTTTTCAAGGCTTAGTTTCATTGATTGTTGGGGCAGATTTGTGGGAAATCCAGGGTGATCCCTCAAGCTTCTTTACCAACTCATCCTCAAATTCTTTTTCTCCTGCAGATTTCATTAAGGCATGGTTTGAGGCTTTGTTACTGTGAGTTTAGCATAGGCCTTATGCTAGTGCAGTGATGGCAAACCTTTCAGAGACCGAGTGCCCAAACTGAAACTCAAAACCCACTCATTTATCGCAAAATACCAACACTGCAATTAAACTTAAATACTGAGGTTTTAGCTTAGAAAAAACAACTGTTCTCCGATGGTCGGCTGCTCAGATGACTTGCATTCATGCCCACAGAGAGGTTCTGCATGCCTGCTGTTGCGTGTGTACCATAGGTTTGCCGCCACTGTTCTTAGGGTATAACTTCTGCTCCTAAACTGAGGCCTTTGTGGTGTACTGTGTAGAGAATTAGAGTGGTTATGAACTCATCTTTTCCATCACGTTCTTACTGTTTTCCAGTATTTGAAAACATTTGCATCAGTTTGTCCAGTTTAGTGGTTGTTTGTGAGAGGAGTAGCCTAGTGGCAATTACTCTGTAGTTACTCGGAAAATAGAAGTTTTATACAACAGTTTTGTGTAAAAGTGAACTTTAGTGGTAACTTAAAATGGAAGACTAAATGTTAATCTCTTAGAACCAACTAAAATAAAAAAAGCTGATGGTCCTTATGGGTGGAGTCATTTCTTTGTGATCTTCCTGCCTCCCGTTCCCAGTTACGCACCTGTTCACTTCTCTCTGCGCAAAGGAGACCCATCGGGCTGTTTGTGGCAGCTGGAAGAGAAAAGGGCCTTTTAGATCTTGCGAAGATTATGATCTTTATTCATCTCAGCAAGAAAAAAGATGGTTTCTTAAAAAGCTTTATACAGTGGTACCTCAGTTCATGAACTCAATTCTCTTCACACTTCTGGTCACAAACCAAACTGGGGAGAACTGAATCAAATTTCCCCGTAAGGGGTAATGTAATATTTCATGCAGGACTTTGTGTTTGTATTTTGTGACACTGCTCATACATTGAGGTGTAACCCAACAGTATATTAAGGAAAGGGAGTAGTTCTGTATACCCTCAAAACTTGCTCTCTGATAGTGATTGCCCTTCAGATTTTGGTGAGATAATGATATAACTAAACTTGTAACTTAATGCGAATACTGTGAGTAATGGAAAGAGGTTCTGAGTGGGTGTTAGGAAGGTTAAATAATGTTTTGTCTGATTAAACCTATGCAGAAAAAAATTCACTTCTTTTTGTTTTTAATCCTAGCTCTTTCCTTTTTCTATTATGCTTAAACTTTTTAAAAATAAAATCTCTTGATGGGAAAGGATTCTCATTAGGAAATAGTTATTTAATAATTAACCATCATTAATGAAGTTTCCTCTTGGAAATGATCTAGAAGATATAAATGCTGCATCATACTTGGAGCTTTTAGCTTTATATAAATAGGGGAACCTCAGAGAAAGAATAATGTCTTATTGTTAGGGCTTCCTTTGAATGTAACAAGCTTTATATCTACCCTGGAAGACTTATTTATATTAGGCCCATTTGAAAATAATTTTGGCTTGTTAATTTGAAGATACACCTTACTTCATTTTCCTTGAAAATCTGGCAGTAGTTTGAAGGAATTGCAGTGGTCGAAGTTTGCACCTTTTAATTCGAGTTGCTCGCCACGCTGCCATCGTCTTTCTTTCAGGCCTGTTTCTAACTGCACCTCACAGGCACCCTCTCTTGCCAGGGCGCTCTGTACACTTAGCCTTGGTTCCTCTCCACACCCTCCCAACCTGCGTAGCCATTTTCTTCCTCTACTTTTTAAAAAAATTTTCACTTTTAATTTCAATGTTACTTTTTACTTTTAAGAATTTTTCTTTCTCTTTAGACCTACCCTGGAAAATACTGATAAAGGTGCTTATGGAAACTGGTAACCTGACAAACTGCACGGGGCTTTCTGAATGTCTCAGCTATAGTTTGTCTTTGGCCTACCACTCCCTGGTCCTCTTCTGTGGCACTTGTCCCGTGTTATTTTCTTCAGCTTATCTTTACATTGCTCACGCCTGCCTGTGGCTCTAGGCACATGGCCTTGTTTCTTCTGTCACAGAGAGCACAAGTGTTCTCTGCTGACCCAGTACTTAATAGGCACGAACCTCCTGTCTTCACGTCCTGTCTGTAGGCTCCAGAAAGAATGGCTGTCGTCCAGTAAGATGAATCCTTTCGTTGGAGTTCTTGTGATTTCTTCCTCTCCTGGGGTGTTTTTCCACAATTTACTTTCTCCTACTCATCCACTTTCACATTTTGTCTTTTTTTGTTTTTCCTTTCCTTCAGAAATACATGCTTAAATTGTTTTCATCCTAAACACACGTACACGGATTTAACTTTCGTCTACATCAGACTTTTAGTTTGACCCTCTGTTTCCTTTGATGAACAGCTATGTACCTTGAAGAAATAGTCTGTAGCCCTTGCCTTCCTTTGTGCACTTTCTATTCTTTGGGAGCATGGAATCAGGCTTCCACTTTTTACTCCACTGAATGTACCATCTAAAAGTTGTTGATTCCTTGGTTGTCAAATGTATGTGCCTCTCTAGGCCTTGTTTTACTTGACCTAAGACATTTAATTCCAACCATCACTTCTTTCTTCATAAAGTCCTTCTTTGTTTCTAGAATATTACCCCTTTCCTATTTCTAGTTCATTCTTATTCTTTGTTGCCCCTCTTTCCGTGTTCCTCACCTAAAATTCGATGCTCCCTGTTTTATCTCTTTTCCAGTAACCTCACACTTATGCATGGTATGAAGTGTGTATATCCAGGTAACTTGGAAATCAGCCTTTACCTACATCCTTCTTTTGAGCACTGGTTCTATATAACATAATCCTTATGATAGTTTTCCAGAAAAATAATGTCCACAATTGTAGGTGAGGAAATTGAGACTAACAAAGGTAGCCTGTTTTTGATAGAGCCCGAATTTGAACCTACATCTTAATTGGGCTCTATAATAGGTTAAATCAATCAACTCAGCTATATCAGGTATGTATATCCCATGTGGAATGCCACCTCAGAACCTCATTTTCACCCCTTCCTTTCCTCATAAAGAGAGAATATGAAGAGCTATACTGTATTCTAAATCTCAGTGATTAACTGTCCTGCTTATCCAAGGTACAATGTGTGTAGGAGTTGGTATCAACTTCCCTCTAAGTCTCCACTCTACTGGCCTGTCTGGCTCAAGGGAGAATGAACTTATATGCATTCTACCTCTTTAACATAAAATGCAGTCTTCCCCTCTTCACTTCCAGTGCTACCATCATAGTTTAGAACCTTATCCTATCTGAATTGTCATCACAGCTACAGTCTAACCCCATGATGGTGAATCTTTTAGAGCTTTGAATGGTGCAGACAGCCTCCTGTGGCTTACATGCTGTAGGTTTGCTACCATTGGTCTAAACGATTGATTCTCAGATTATCGAAGCTAAAGAATGAGAATTTCTTTCTTTTCTGCTTTGGTCTGTTGCAGAAATTTGGTAGTATATTAAAAAATCATCGTTAGAAAAGGGAAATTAAAAAGACATTCAGAAGTGCAGTTTTAAATATTAAATCTTGGAGACATAAAATTGTCTTAAATTGCAATAAGTTTTTGAATACTAATTTTCTGTGTGTGTCCTGTCACAGTTGGGTAACAGTTTATGTACTGGCACTGGTCCACCAACACCATCAAGGAGAACTAGATCATAGTATTTGAGGAAATGTCTTCATTCTCTTAGGTTGGAACCAATGGGCCTCTATTATTTAAAACTCAGAATTTTGACTTATAGATGACTTATATGGATTTTAAAAAGTTTTATAAAATTCCCTGTTCCTTTGTCATAGTATCTTTCAGTAGGAATAAATCCAAGTAGAGCACAAGTAATAATGTGTTACCTTACAACTTACGGTAAACTCAAAGTTTGCTGACTTAATCAAAGCAGCACCATTTTTTTCTAAATAGGTTTAAAGTACAATCTTTGGGAGCTACTTGTAATAAAAGTAGTTTCCCCTGGTTTGATATGATATGTTTAACTTGCTATGATAGTGCACAACAAAAAGTGTGATTCTAATATGCAATAAAATATAGCAGATGGTTTGATGGGCTCCATTACTGAAAGATTAAAATTCTATATAACTATTAATCTGGTAAGCACTAAATAATAAAAATTATTTACTTTGATTTTGGCGGGCGCCTAAGCCTTTGTCAGAAGATTGGTGGTTAATGAAGTACAGACTAGAGGTGGTACATAGTCACACTGTACCTTACATAGGACATGAATGAAGAATCAAACTCAAAAACAAAGTTCCTGCATGAAGTCAGGGGATTGATTCCCTGTCACAGGGAAAAATAGAGAAAAGAAGAAGAAAGTTCTGAGGAATTCAAATTCAGGGGTGGGAATGCTCTATTATTAAACTGAGACACTACCTAGGCTGTGTTAGAAATGTTAAATAAAAACATACAGAACACAGACTAGTTTTCTATATCAGGTCCCACACAGAACAAAATACATGGGCAAACGCTGAAGGAAGCATAATCTTCCCATGTGAGGCTAAAAAAAATCAGAAAAAGCCTCTTAGAAATTGTTAAAAAAAACTGTATAAATTCCACAACTAATTTACAGCACTGTGGCAGGTACTAAAACACTAGCATGGTGGTGGCAGGTGGAGATTCAGATATGCCAGTATTTTTTCTGTTAATGAAGTACATAACCCCCAAACATAGCTATCAAACCAACAGACTTTATCACAAGGTGAGACACTTTAGGAAGTTTAGAAAATTAAGTTCTCAAAAGTAGGACATTATAGCAACTCTTTCATTTTCAGACCTTTCACAGAAGATGGATAGATGGTGGCTTGCTACATGCACACCTACAAAATGATTAAAACTTTTATTCAAAGGAAACTTTTATGATAACATTATTTAAAAGGTTCAGAATGCAGAGGATGTGGGAAAAGGCATTTGCATGTTACCCAAAACAGGAATAGTCAAGGTAAAAATGATACGAAAATTTACTTTTAAAAGGTAAGGAAAAGCTGGGTATGGTGGTGCACACCTGTAATTCCAGCACTTGGGAGGCAGAGGCAGGAGGATTGCTGTGAATTTGAGGCCAGCCTGGACTACATAGTAAGTTCAAGGCCAGCCTTGAATTCACAACAAAATGAAAAAAAAAAAAAAAAAAAAGGAAAAAGAAAAACAAAAAGAATATACCGTTCCTTGATTTACACTGTAGCAGGTTAAGCTGAGTTATGCAATAACGTGTTTCCCAGGCGGTCTGGGATAGAAAGGAAACACGATGCATCCAGGCAGGGGAGCAGAGGGCAAAGCCACCTGGAGGATGGCGTGTCAAAGCAGCTGGTCTTGTTCTCAGCGCAGTGGCAGTCGGGACGACCGGAGTACAGCTGGGAATCATGGAGCAGTGTTAGAACCACGTTTCTCAAACTCAGGTGCACCTAAGTCACCTGAGGGTTTTATGAAATTCACATTTAGAGAGGAACATGAGCATCTGCTTTTCTAATAAATGACAGTATGATGTGAGTGTGTCCTGTGAGCATACCACTTTGTGTGACAAAACTGTCAAATTTATCCTAATATTTAGCAGTATGTCATATCATGAATTATGAATTGCCACTGTTCTGTTGTTTTTTGAATAGTACAAAATACATAGCGTTTCTGTTCTGCTAGATATTAAATGGTTGAATATGGGCTTTGTTCTGGTGATGGGGAAATAATGTGTTTTAGCAACTTCATTGTCAGATACAGAATAATAATTTCAGTACACACTCTCATCTTTCATTCCTGCTGTGCTGGTTATTTGACCCAGGGCTTTGTACACACTGGCTGTCATCTTTTATTGAATTAGTTTGAATAAGAAGATAAAGTAATGAAAAGAGCCCAAAATTTGAAGTCAGATTTTTAGACCTGGGTTCTAATACCAGTTTTATAACTAAAATAGCTGTATGGTTATGACAGTAAATTAACCTACTTTTGTTTTTCCATTTTCTCATGTCCAAAGTATCATAAATAATCACTTTATAGAAATGTGGTGAGGGTTAGAAATTATAGGAATAAAGTAAAAAAAGGTTGGTGATGGTTGTAATTTGATAACTTTTGAGATCTCTTACAGGACAAAGTTTTATAATTTTTAAGTAAAGAACATTGAATAGTGTAATCCTGGTGTATAGATTTGGGATTTTCCTCAGTTACTCTAAGGAGATTGGCCCCTTGTGTTTTGTGAAAGCTTCCCCCACTCCCTCACCCCGGGACACTAATACTCATGGTGTGCAGAGCATAGCTGTTACAGCTGGGAGTCTGTTGGGCTCTTGAATGCTATAGAGTGTCTAAAACAGGTTGCATTGTAGTTTATCTGAATTTTAGAGTTTTATGTGATATTTTCATTTTTTCTTGCTCATGGAAATTTGCTATGGTATAGGAATATCCCCCTTTCCAGTAAAAAACAATAGTCTATCCTGTTGCTAGGCCTACCAGTTCGTTGTGCTCCATGGGAAGAGGGGACTCAAAGATGAGACCACAAATGTTATAGAAGAAAGTTTACAGGCTTTGGGGCAGGAGTTCTGGAGTCCAGGTACCCTAACCCCAAAAGAAGGGCGTGGACTATATAATGGTCACACCCCTTTGAGCCTACTGACCCCTCTCTGTGGGGACGGACACAGCTAGAGGCAGGCCGAAGCAACCCTTGTCAAGCCTCTGGGTAGGAATGTGTCAAGGAAATGAATATGTAATCTCAGCTGTCTCTTTTAGAATTAGTATGGTTATTTAGCTTTTTTGTTTCATGACTGTGGTATACTTTTATTTATGGTTCACTTTTTAATGGGTGTTTCAAGAATATTATAAGCATCTGATTCAATAGCTCTGAGATGGAAACAAGTCTTAATGGTTTAAAAAAATCTTAAATTTGTTCTTGTAGAAGACATGGTATTACATGCTTTATTCCCCTAACTTTGTGCCTTGTCCTTATGTTTTGACTTTTTAGATAGACTTCAGCTGCCCAGGAATATGATTGAAAACAGTATGTTTGAGGAAGAACCAGATGTGGTGGATTTAGCCAAAGAGCCTTGTTTACACCCCTTAGAACCTGATGAAGTGGAGTATGAGCCCCGGGGCTCCCGACTGCTGGTGCGAGGTCTTGGTGAACATGAGATGGATGAGGACGAAGAAGATTATGAGTCATCTGCGAAGCTGCTGGGCATGTCCTTTATGAACAGAAGCTCCGGCCTTCGGAACAGTGCCGCTGGCTACAGGCAGAGTGCGGAGGGGTCTTGTTCGGTACCCTCTGCAAGGACCTTGGCGGTCTGTGCTTTTGTCATTGTGGCTGCTGTTTCTGTCATCATAGTGATTTATGTACTGCCTAGATGTACCTTTACCAAAGAAGGCTGCCATAAAAAAAACCAATCAATGAGACTAATTCAGCCACTTGCAACAAACGGGAAGTTATTTCCATGGGCACTAGTGAGGCTCCCCACTGCCATTATGCCACAACGCTATGAACTTGACCTACACCCAAACTTAACTTCAATGACGTTCAGGGGTTCTGTGACAATTTCAATTCAGGCTCTTCAGGCCACGTGGAATATCATTCTTCATAGCACAGGCCATAATATTTCAAGAGTGACCTTCATGTCAGCAGTTTCAAGCCAAGAAAAACAAGTTGAAATACTGGAATATCCCTATCATGAACAAATCGCCGTTGTTGCCCCAGAAGCCCTCCTAGAAGGGCACAATTATACCTTGAAGATAGAATATTCAGCAAACATATCTAGTTCTTACTATGGGTTTTATGGCACCACTTACAAAGATGAAAGTAATGAGAAAAAGTATGTAGCCCTCTTGAATGATTCTGGTTCTTTGCTTTTTGATGACTTCTGCAATAGGGATCCCTTTGCCCAGGGACAGTAACAGCATTTTTTTAAACTTAGGAAATTATGACCAAAATATAATGGTGATCTGGAAGACTGTCCTGTTTCTCTTAGCCAAGCTTTGTCCATACACCTTGGTGGAATGAGCTAGGAATGTGCTGCTAGAGGGGGATGGATAAAGACTTTTAGCAATTATGTTCTCACAAAAGCTTAAGTTACCTCGAGCTTTTCATATTTTATAGGATAAACCCAATTTTCTAAGACTATGAAGTAGGAAGCAGGAAAAATAGGAAATGGCTGGAAAAATATACTTATTTTTCTAATGAGCAGAACTTTAGAAGGTGATTAATGAGATGAAGAAGGCAGGAAGTCTAATATGCTTACATATGTCATATTCATTATCCTTAATCTATACTGACTTACTTTTTAAAAAAAATGCCTCTCACTGCTGGACTTCTGATGGAAAGGGGAGGTTAAACAGAAGTACTCAGCTCATTATTTGGACCATGCATTTTGCACTTTAATCTCAGTATTCTTAGCATATATCTGGAATATCTGAAAAAATGCCAAGTACACTGCATATAGATTATTCATAAATAGAGATGATAACTAAGTCAGTTACATTCTCAAAATCTTTGTTGCATGAGCTGTATGTAATTGGAGCATTCTCTTTTACCACCCTGTAAATCAGGATGTAAATTACTGCTTCTGGTCATTTAGCTAATGTATGTTGATATATTATGAGAAATAGAGGTAAATATTTTATGTCTATCTTACAGAAATTGGTTGATCTTTCTTAAATGTGGAAAGGGACAAAGCAAGTTCTGTAGTTTTATTCAGATAGTTTTTATTCTTTTACATAAATCTTTTTAAGAATTCTTGCGTGGTGTCTAACATTGAACACAAATTGGGGAATTCCATTGGCAATTTAGGAGTTCTTGGCTTTAATTCTCTTTCGGAAATCTCCATCATCCCTAGGAAATATAGAACATACATAAAAACAGTGACTTAGTATGAAAACAGACCTTCAAAACAAGCCCTGTGTCTCATCTGATCAAATGATTGCCCAGAGTCCATGGGCCTCTTCCTGTGTAGTGGGAAGAGTAAAAGGTTGTGTGACAGAGTAAGTTGCCTTTTAGTGTGAACACTTGTGGACTATATGGTTTGAACTGAGTTGTGGAATATGCTAGAAAACAATATGATTTCTTAAAATTAAGAAAATAGAACTAAAAATAGTATTGTAAAATCTTAAAATAGTTTATGAACTCTTATTATACACAAATTATAAGTTCCTTAACTTACCTGTTAAGAGTGAAACAAAAGCATATTATTACATATTTGGATAGAACATAGAAGTTTAGATTGTTTAAACCTTTCAGGATGTCTGAAAACTCTAAGCAGTTTTAGGAAATGTACACTCCTACAATTCCTGCCTACCACCCCTATTTTCTAAGTGATTGCCAACTTACTTACTCTTATTTCTGTATTTGTCTCTATAAATACAGACAGTCATGTTGGCCTTCAGCTTACAACCTTCAGCACTTCCTCCCTTCTATCAAGATTTAGTTCAAGACCTTTCATTGTTTGGCTCTCATCCTTTCTTACAGCCTTCACCTGCCATGCTGAACATGGTGTACCCTGCCCTGAAATCCAATGGTAATGCAGTGATGGCCGGGATTTACAGAGAACCAAATGTTAGAAGCTCTTCCAAGCATTGCATATGTTTAGTCTTTAATCCTGTCAAACACGCTTAGAGGCAGTGTGTCCACTGTACAGTTGAGGAAACAGGAGGACGTGTTAGAGTGCCTCTGATACCGTATGGCAAGCAGATAGCAGACAGGGAACTCAAATCTAACTCCATTGTAGCTACAGAGGCCACATTCTTTATGACCATGAGGCGATGCTTCCCTAGCTCACGCTGCTTTTCCTTTTTCTATTAGTATGTATTTCCAGTACATAACGTTTACAGTCCTTCTGCAGAGTTGGTACCTGTACATAACACAGCTAACTCCTGCTTTCGTCCTCTTTCCCTTCCCTCCCTCTCTCTCCTCTCCATCTTTTCTTCATGCCTTTCCTATTTGAGAAACATCTCTCTTCCTACTTCCTATTACTATTTTCTTTTTTGCTCTTTATATTTTGGGTTTCTCATATAAGAAAAATATACCACAATAAAGCTTGTATGTCTGATTTGTTTGACTTAATGATATGTTCTCAAGGTGGATCCATTTCCTATGAATGACTCTACATTGTTATTTGGTTACCCCTAGTATTTACAGTTCTCTTACTTGACCCACAGCTGAGTTATGTTGTCTTAGCACTACTGGAAAAAGCCATGGAATTTTTATTCTTAAATTTTAAAGAGGAGGTGTAAGAACCCGAGGGTGGGAATATAAACTAAAAGTCATGAAGGAAATCTGTTCAAAAACAGAGAACGGATGGGACGAAGGAAAGGAGAAAAGAAAAAGACAAAAATGTATGTATGTATGTATAGAGGAATATATATGAATATACATATGTGCAGGAGGGCTAACATGGTTCTACTATTGTATTATATCACTTAAT